>JAUZNJ010036831.1:0-11705 GCA_034780135.1 Jordanella pulchra
CGCTTTGCTGATGCCAATGTTGTGGATCGAGTGGCCCATGGTGGTGGTGGGGTTATGGTATGGGCAGGCATCTGTTAAGGACGAAGAAAACAGGTGCATTTTATTGATGGCATTTTGGCATGCATGAGGCCAATGGTGTCACACCAGCTACTGACTGGTTCTGAGTCCCCAGACCCCCAATAAAGCAAAAAAAACCAAACAAACAACAAAAAAACTGCACATTTTTGAGTGGCCTTTTATTGTGGGCAGTATAAGGTCCACCTGTGCACTAATCATGACGTCAGATCAGCATCTTGATGTGGCACACCTGTGAGGTGGCATGGATTATCTCAGCAAAGCAGAACTGCTCACTATCAAACATTTAGACAATTTTTTGGACAGCATTTGAAATAAATGGTAATATTGTTTATCTGGAATGAATTTTAGATCTTTGAGTCCATCTCATGGAAAATGGAAGCAAAAACAAAAGTGTTGCGTTTATATTTTTGTTGAGTTTAGTTCATACACTTTTGACCTATAGGCCATAGCCCAGCTACAGCAGAAGGTGAATCTTCATGAATGAGCCACAGACAATGACAGATTTACTACTTGAAACAAACATGGAAAGTTCAGTTTAGGCAACTGGACATGATGTTTTGCCTCTCATCCAGGAATCTTCACTTCTAACTTATATTCTGTAGGTATAACAATACAATTAGGGGAGGGGAAGAAAATAAGCAAAAGGTGGCTTTGATCCCTCCTATAGGGTGGCCAACTGACTTCACCTAGGGGGTGTTGATGGTTGTTAAGGGGGTTCTGATGGGCCATTAAATCCCTCGTCATATTGGTTTCGGTCACATGTCCCTTTGGAGTGTGAGTCAGGTGAGGGCAGGATATGGTTCCTAAAAGTGCTTTGTTTGTAGGTGACAATTTATGTCTGAGTCCATCTCCTCTGTTAAGGAAAGGTTTTTCTCAACCATGGCTGAGAGGGGGGGTGGCCTATGGTTGACTTCCATGGGTCATCCTGTAGGAGGGGATCAGATCCACCATTTGTTTCTTTTCTTCCCCTCCCCTAATTATTTTGTTACAACTACAGTATGTTTATATTAGTGCTCCCTAGCATCAGTTAGAACTCAAGAAGCTTCTCAGAACATCTTTTAGAAAACTGAACTTTCCAACCTTGACCATGAGCTGGATGACTGAGAACCTTCACAGTTACTTGAAACAAATACAGAGGTATGCACTAACTGCTTTGTGTGTGGTGGTGATGTGTGTGTGTATGAGAGAGCTGCAGGTGCATCTGCATTAATTCCACGTCAAGTTTGTCTTAGCAAGTTTGGACGTTTATTTAATGTCATAGCAGCAAGTTGTATTGGGAAGTAACAAAGACACACACACTTTAAGAGCATCAATGAAGTCAAGTTTGCACAATTCTGTAGTCAACCATGTTTTATGGGGCCTATCTAATTTTGGCTCTCTGTTTCAATGTAGTGGTAAATATCCCCTGTGTTTTAAAAGTGGTGGAAAGCAAACACTTAAAACAGACATGTTTATGTGGGCTTAATATTTGCCAAAAACCAGGAAAACACAGCCACAGAAAATACTACTGCTCCTAAATCTGCAAAAAATATGTTTTGCAATGACTATCAGTCATATTTCCAGTAGACTAGAATGACCTCTGTTTATTCACTGTCAAGGGAGACTGCATGACATGGCACTTATGTAAAAACTGAACAATAGCTTACAAATGAAAGCATTTGATTCTTATTCTTGTCAAAATTACAGTAGTGTGGAGAGATACACCAAAATCCTTGAGGCAGTGGATTCAAGCTGTGCTGTATCTCTGATATGCTCTTGGTATTTTGTCTTTGAGAGGTGCAGTACACAGGAGAGGTGCAATAAGACAGGATGGAACATGGAAAACAACACTGGCTGACCTGAAAAAGATTTAAGCTGCTGGCCATTACTGCACAGTTGACGTTGATCATTTTCTTTAATACTGCGATTCAAACCACATTAATTGACATTGCAGAAACTTTATTTGTACTCACATGTGTAAAAAAATCTCACATAACAAAACAGAAGTGGACCAATACCTGTTCATCCCAGCTTTCACAGTATATTATACCTTATTCCATCCGGAGCAGGCTGGTTAGGTTTGTAACATACATTTAGTTCTTCTGTCACAGACACACTGAGCATTCAATCAGCTGAATCAACCTGATGTTCTTAAACACAAAACTCCTGTATCTGACATGGATAAATATAGGCATAAAAAAATACAAGAATCATACCAACGGGATGTCCTCCTGCCTCCTCCCTGGTAATTTGTTTTTATAGATCTAGATACTGTACTGGTGTATTAATATATACACTCTATGAGAATTAATAGTAAATCCTAATTTGCATATTTCTCATTTAATGTGATAAACATCAATACATGTTTCTCTGTGTGGCTTAAAATAAATGCTTAGGTTTTACCCACTTCAGTTATGAGCTCAGAATTGTTTTATTTAGAGCACAGTGGTATACATACAAAGTTAGGTATATACAATTCAGCGAGCTTGCTCTTGGTGAATTTGTTTTAAACTCTGAATGAAAGGATATGGGGCAAGATCAAGACTTCAGAGTGTTACAATTTAGGGTGCCACAGACTTTTTTGTCTAGTGGTGATTGAACATTTCACAGCTGATATCAGTACATTCTGTGGAAACTAAATTTGTACTAGCACATTATAGACAGATGAGGAGCTTCTTTGGATTTGGAAAGCTGTTGCTTCCACATTCCAAATACCTCCCTCTTGTTTGTTGCTCAGTATGCAAAAGACAAACCCTGCTTTTGAAACTCATATCGACTCCATTCCCTTTTAACAAAGCTCACTTGAAATTATTGCAACTCCCACACTGCTCATTTTGTGTCAAGATAAGAAAAATAAAGGCAAGTTTAACAGGTGCAGTAACAGACCATTTCATGCAATGTTCCAAGTTTTGTCATGTATACAAAGGTATTTTCACATAGGCTTAGTGTTACACACCTTGGGTTGGATTTTTTAAAATTTCTTTCTTGACACATAAAAATGGACAAATAAGTTTAATAATGGCCATAATAAGAACCAAAATTAAACTTTGGAAATGTGTTTTCATTGACTCCACTGAAGTTAGGTGGTGACACCAGCATTCCATTATATTAATATGATCCAAAGCTAGCCATGTGACAGGGATAAATGTCATGTTTACTATACAGATGTGTCAAGTGGTAATGTGCACAACTGCCTGGAAAAAGATAAACTAACAAATTCTGGCGTCTATTTCTTGAATTACTTTTTGTTTGATACCTCCTTCTTTCTGACAAAGAGAATAAAGGAAAACAAAGTATATTGCTTAAAAAAAACTTTTTTTGTGAAACATTTCATTCAACTTTTCTTGGATTTATCTCCTTAGACAGAGCATTACATTTTCAAAGATACATACAGAAAGATGCTGTGAATTTTTTAGATCAAACAATCAGCAATGGAAAGTGACAGTGACTAATTCCTGGGACCATTTGTTTGAGTCTGTCTGTCTGGACTGATCTCTGTATCAACCAGCAGGTGGCACTCTGCAACACAGATGTTTTGCCCAGGTGAAGGGGGTGGGCTGAGAGATTAGTTTGTCACAGTTACAGCAGTCAATCTGGGTACCATGGCCTCTGTGATGGAGGGCCAGCAAACATGCTCGCCATCTATCCCCCTCTCTCACCTTATTTGCCTTTTGTCAGTGACATATAACAATAACATGAAAATAAAACATATACCTCATTTGCTTCTCCCAGATGTGCTGGAGCCCCCTGCGCCACCTTCCAACTTGTCAGCAATTTCAGATGTGTCTAACTTTTCAGAACCCTCAGCTTTCTCTGACCTCTCCTTCTCTGACCTCTCCTCCCCCTCCACCAGCTCAGACCTCTCTGACCTGGCATCTGCGTCCCCCTCTGACTTCTCCTTCCTCTCTGAGCGGTCAGGGTCCATGGAAGAGGTGCCAGGCTTGTCCCACTTAGCCATGGCCTCATGCTCAGCAATACTTGTGGTGATATTTGATGTCCACGACTTCAGGTCCTCCTTCAAAAACCAGCATAAAAAAAATCATCATATTTCTGAGATGTGCAGAGTATTATTAGAAAGGGGTACCAAAATTAAAATATACATTTGGTGAAAAAAAACATATATTTAACCTTAGAATTCTCACGTCAGATAATAAAAAATGAAATTACATAATTATAATGTAGAAGGTCCTTTGAAACATTTGCTATACGTGTTTTGAAATTGCTCATGAAGATTTAATAAAGTCGAAGTCACACCTGCCCTCCATGTTAGAAGAGAGGCTACCCCCCCTGGGGTTGGATCGGACCTTTTTGTTTAGTAAATCCTAACAACTTGTTATCAAATTATACTTTTGCTGTACATTTTTTTCCAAGTATCTATAGCTAATTTATAATGGCAAGAGCATCTCTAGGCCACTTTCTGTAGCTGCGTTTCCATTAACCATCAAATTGCACAAACTGTGGTTACGAATACAAATTTAGGTAAAAAGTTGTTACACTTTGATGAAGTGGTTTTTAAGTTATATATATAAATTGTTATATTTCGCAAAAATTTAATGGAAAGACATTTTTTTACATCACATGAGTCACGTGATCTGCAGCTGGACCTTTGTCCTTTATAAAATGACGAAGAAGGCCGGAGGTAGCTGGAGGATGATAGCAATAGAGCCATTGCTGAAATATAAATATTTTATTTCATGTGTTTACACCCATGTTGTTTTCAGAGTTATCCCATAAATAAATGTGTTCTCCTGCAATTTTTATTGTATTGCTATTTTTAAAGGCAGTACCGGAGTTGTTGAACTTTGTCTTTTTAAATTTAGCAGAATATTGACATAGTTCTGCCCACACTTATAATGGAAACACAGCTTTATTCTACCAACAACAATGGTAAGGGAGTGTTCTCCCCCCCATGCATCCCCTGATGATTGATTATTATTGATTCATATGTCATGGTTTTTTGCCAAGGAGGTTATGTTTTCATCGGCATTAGTTAGTTTGTTTTTCTGTTTGTTTTTAAAATAACTTGAAAACTGTCTGGCGGATTTTGCTCAAATTTTTACAGAAGGGGCGTAATATAACCATTGACAAATTATTAAATTTTGGTAATGATCTTGGACTGGTGTTAAAGTCACAATATGTCGGGGGACTGAGCTACTTGACAGATGTCTGCGCTCACAACTAGAAAGGCACTCGGAGAGCGCAGACCTCCGCCAAGCAGCTCATTCCCCCGACATTTTGTGACCTCCACCTTCACACTTGACCCAGATCAATACCAAAATGTAGTAATTTGTCAATGGTTATAATATGCCCCTTCTGTGAAAATTTGAGCAAAATCCGTCCGACACTGGGTCCGGTGTGAATGGAGGTCACAATATGTAGGGGGAATGCGCTCCTTGGCGGAGGTCTGAGCTCTCACATTGTTCAGCATGACCCGTTTGGTGGTGGGTCAGTGATGGTCTGGTGAGGCATATCCATGGATACTTGGACTTATACAGGCTAGACTATAGCACCCTGACTGCCATTAGGTATCAGGATGAAATCCTTGCACCCATTGTCAGACCCTATGTTGGTGAAGTGGGTCCTGGGTTCCTCCTGGTGCATGACAATGCCCGGCCTCATGTGGCGAGAGTATGCAGGCAGTTCCTAGAGGATGAAGGAATTGATACCATTGATTGGCCCCCATGCTCGCCTGACCTAAATCCAACAGAACACCTCTGAGACATTATGTTTCGATTCATCTGACGCCGCCAGGTTGCACCTCAGACTGTCCAGGAGCTCAGTGAAGCCCTGGTCCACATCTGGGAGGAGATACCCCAGGACGCCATCTGTCGTCTCATTAGGAGCATGCCTCGACGTTGTCAGGCGTGCATACAAGTACGTGGGGGCCATACAAATTACTGAATACCATTTTTAGTTGCTGCAATGAAATTTATTAATTAAGTGCATGGAGGACTCTGACAAGACTGCCCTCTGTCATCTGTCCTGTTCTTAACCTTTATGGACAAGATTTCTAGGCATAGCCAAGGGCCATAAAGGGTGGAGAGTAGAGGGTTTCGTCCCCCGCCCGCGTGCAGATGACGTGTTTCTGCTGGCTCCCTCCTGCCAAGACCTAAAGCATCAGTGGGGAGGTTCACTTGTCCCCCTCAAGTTGGAGGAGAGTTCTTGCCTCAAGTGGAGGAGTTTAAGTATCTTGGCGCCCTTTTCACAAGTGAGGGGAGAATGGAGTGGTAGATCAATAGATGTTCGGTGTGGCTGCTGCTATAAAGTAGACGCTGCATCTGTCTTAAGCAAGAACTGAATGAAAAGGCAAAGCTCTTGATTTACCAGTTGGTCTACATTCCTACCATCACCTATGGCCATGAAATCTGGATCACGACCAAAAGAATGAGATCCCGGATACAAACAACTGAAGTGAGCTTTTTCCGTAGGGTGGGTGGTTCTCCCTTAAAGATAGGGTGAGGAGCTTTGTCCTTTGGGAGAGGCTTGGGATAGACCTGTTTCTACTTCACATCAAAAGGAGTCAGCAGAGCTGGCTTATACTTCTATTTACGATGCTCCCTGTACGCGTTCCAGTTACGTCCCACCAGGAGTAGGCCCAGAGGATAACCCAGGACATGCTGGTTGAACTATGTCTCTCAGCTGGCCTGGGAGTGCCCCAGGCTTTCTCAAGTAAAGCTGGAGGAGGTGTCGGTGGAGAGGGAAGTCTGGGAGTCTCCTGAGACAGCTGCCCCTGCGACCCAGTCCCACATAAACTGGAAGATGATGAGTATATGTACAAGATTACAATCTCTGTGTTAATTAAGTTCAATTAAATTCAAAAATACTTTGCTTATCCCAAAGGGAAATTAAATTTTGTAGAAACTCATATATTATTGTTTTCTTTTAACCAACTGTTGTAGGTGTTGATAAGTTTAAGCAGGAAGGATCTTCTGTAGCAGTCTGTCTTGCACTGGATCTGGAGAAGCATCTTACTGAAGACACTCTGTTGATGTTTAAAAATCTTCTGAAGAGGAAGGTTGCTATCATCCATGACCTTATTCACCTTATGAATAATTCTCCTTTGTGAAATAAGGTTCCAGAGGATTTCCTAGAACAAAGCTGGCCTTCTTTCTTAGCTTGTTGATCATTTTCTTTAGTCATGTGCTCTGATGCTGTTACCCCTGATGGTGGAAGAGATCAAACTCTCCACAACAGACTTATAAAGGATATGTAGCATCTTGATACAAAAACCAAGGGACCTAAGCTTCCTTAGGAAGTACAGTCTGCTCTGTCCCTTTTCATAGATAGCTTCACAGTTGCATATCCAGTCTAGTTTATTGTCCAAGTGAACACCGAGGAATTTATACTCCTCCACCACCTCTACGTCTTCTCCCATGATGGTAACATGATTCAACTTGTTCCCGTTTCTGCTGAAGTCTACAACCATCTCTCTTGTTTTGTTGACATTCAGGATTAGATGAGTGTTGCCATACCATGCCACAAAGCTGTTCACCAGCTTTGTCCATCTTTGATGCACCCAATGAGTCATATGAGTGTTTATGCAGATGACAGGAATCAGCCTGGTACGAGATGTCAGAGGTGTAGAGAGTAAATGGGAATGGTGATTTGACAGTTGACCATTCATTCTAACCAACAGTGGTCTGTCTGTCAGGCAGTCTTTGATCCAGGCAATGGTTGATGCCTCCACCTGAGTCTTCTGGAGTTTTTCACAAAGTAAGTCAGGCTGCATTGTGTTAAATGCACAAGAGAAATCAAATACCATGTTCCTCACAGTGCTGTAAATAATAGTAGGTTTGTTGAAGCAGGTGTTAAATGGCATCTTCAACCCCAACTCCATGGCAATAAGCAAACTGCAAGGGGGGCTGATAGTGGCTTGTTTGTTTGTTGAGGTAAACAAATGGAACAACAACCAACAAATCAACAAAGGACTTCCATGATGGGGGATGTCATGGCAACAGATCTATATTAACTGAGGAGTGATGGCTGTGTCTTCTTTGGTATTGGAACAAGGCAGGAGGTCTTCCACATCACTGGTACTGTCTAAGGTTGAAGAGTTGCAGTAGGATCCCACAGAGCAGTTCTGCAGTGACTTTAAGGACCTGGTGACTTATTACTATTCAGTCTCTCCAGTTGTCTCTTCGCTTGATGTCTGGAGACATACAGGTGGGAGACAGTGGGGGCAGCAACATCTTCTGATTTGGCTGAAAACAAACTCATAGAAGCAGAAGAGCCAGTGGCAGAGGAGGGCAAAATATCGAAGCGACTGTGGGAGAGAAAGATGCTGAGCTTGTTCCTGAACTGAACCCGTTAAAGAATGTATTCAGTTCATTGGCTCTGTCCAAATTTCCATATGTCTGATCATCCTTCTGCTTAAAGCCTATTATCTTCTTCATCCCTGACCACACATCTCTGCTATTGTTCTGCTGGAGCTTGTCTTCCAGCCTCTTCCTGTATGTCTCCTTGCTTTCTCTAATCTTGACCTTAAGTTGCTTCTGTGTATTCCTCAATAATTCCCTGTCTCCCTTCTTAAAGGCTTGTTTTTTCTCATTAAGCAGTTTGTTCAGATCTCTTGTGACCCATGGTATATTATTTGGGAAGCATTTCACTGTTCTAGTAAAGGTGGTCTGATCTACACAGATGTTTATGTGGTCAGTCACAAACACAGTCATTGTATTGATGTCCTCCCTATGTTGGCCATAAAGTCCATGTTGCATCCCAATCTGTTGCCTCAAAACAACCTTGCAGGGATTCTTCAGCTCCCCTTGACCATTTTCTACTGTTTTTTCTTTAATGCAAGTTGTCTCTTATAAAGTAGCTTATATTCTGAGCAGAGAAAAACAAGATTGTGGTCTGATTTCCCAAGAGGAAGTCTTACTTCAGCGATGTAGAAGTCCTTCACATTTGCATAAAACAAGTCTAAAGTCTTGTTTTCTCTGGTACAATAGCTGGCAAGCTATTGGACCATTGGCAGTGTAGCAGAGAGTGAGGCATAGTTAAAATCACCAGTCATTGCCAAAAAATGCACTTGACTGTTGTTTCTGTAGCTTAACAACAACACAACTGATTACCTCCATGCAGTGTTGGCAACAGCAGAAGGTTGAATGTAAACTGTTAATAACAGAACACTGGTAGACTCTCTAAGCAGATGACATGGCCAAAAAAAAATCTGCCAACAGTTCAATATCTGGGCTGCGGTGACAAATCTTCATAGTTACATGTCCTGGAAAACATCTTCTGTGGTTCACAAGCACTGCCAACCCATCTCCTTTGAGTTTTCCAGTCTTCTTTAAATCTCTGTCTGCTCATATGGTCACAACCTGACCATGGGTCTTAAAAAAAAGAGGCCTAAAAAGTATTTTCGCTCATGCAACATCGTATCAACTTCCCTGAGCTGAGGAAGGCTGTCAGCCTTCCTCGTTCCTTACCTAAACAGGAATACAGGGAACATAGCCAAATTCAGTGAAGGCACGGAACAGAGAGAAAAGCCTGGTAAATGTGTGCACAGGAATGGTAGGAGCACCATAACCAAAAGTTAGCATGGGTTACTTATTATCACTTATATTCACCGTACAAGGAATGAGATAGTGGTTTACTTAAAACAAAATGTTAGGGTCATCATATGAACAGAAACAGCTTTTATCTGAGCTAAACAAAAAAATTAAGGGGTCCCTCAGATCACCACATTGTTTCTCATCTCTGCAGCCAGTCCAATTCTAGATATTGACAGAAAAAGAAGTTTTGTATAAAGAACTGGAAACATACAAAACATATACTGCTGCTACTACGTTCCCCCTTATTTTCTGTGCTGGTTCTAAACATACAGATTTAGGTTATTTAAAGGTGCAGCTAAAAAAAAATAACTGTAGCCACTGACTGCTAATGTACCATAAATCAATAGAGCTTTTTTGTTTATATGTTTTTTATGTTTCTAAGTAATATGTTTTACATATATTATATAAACTAAACTAATTAAAACACGAGATACTACAAATAAAACAAATATAATTTTCCTTTAAACAATATTTATAAGTGAAGTATTAATAATTATAACAGTACATAGAAGATAGTAAAGAACGGTTGAAGATGAAGTTCTATGTTATATTTCCCACTCTTCAAAAGAGTGATAGACTTGTTTGAGCTTATTTTTGGCTTCCTGCTTGATGTTTGTCAAATAATTCAAATAATTTAATTAATAAGCTGCGTATTTGTTTGTGTATGAAAAGGAGTTAGTAAGATGCATTTCACAATCTTTAGCCATTTTAGCCTGTGATCAGTAAAATGCTTCATATCAATATTGCTGATATTTGCGTTGTCAAATTTCGTTGGATTCCCCTAAAAATAACTTAGGACTCTCCTTTCACTCCCCCACACAATTGTGTTGTGTCGCCACCATTCCTCATGTTTTTGTTACTGAAGTTGAGGTCATGTGAGATGGTGTCCTGTAGCTTTAACTGGCTGAGACATCTTGAGCCTCAGAAACAACCCATGATCAATGAAATTGATGTACAAAGTCTTCTATCATCTCATAATTTCTTTAGGTCTGAACTCTCCCCTGAGGGAAGTTTGCCATAAAAAATCATCGAGAAACCCCCAAAACTTTACCAATATGGTGATTACTTCCATAAAAAATAACAAAAATATTATTTGAAAGACATTCTTCATCCAAAATAAATGTGCACCAGAACCAGTTCATCTAACAAAGGCAAGCTAAGCAAATATGCATAAGTTATTTAAATTGATTGATTAATTGCCACATTGTACCAAACCATTAATATTGTCCTAATATGTGATATGGATGTATTAAAGGTTCTTACCTCATCTTTAGCATGGAATACAAAGTTGGTTCCATCCTTTACTCTGTCCGAAAAAGAAAAAAGTGTTGTCAGGTTTTTACTTAGTGTACTATATGTGTTTTTACCAATAAATAAAACAGTGTGCTTTAATGAAACTGGAAATGTTTTACTTTTAAACATAATCTTTTTTGGGAACAAATAAAGACAACACATTTAAAAAATAAAACCAAAAGGATGCATCAAAGTTCTTGATACCCTTAAATAAGTCTTACTGGAGTATGAAGACATTTTTCTTCTTCTTGTAGCCCATTGAAGGATCAAATGTGCAGTCACTCAGGTCAACAGGAGGCTCCCCATTGTATGTTGTAGTGTGGTTCTTAGCATCCTTATAGAATGTCAACTTTCCCTCTTTCAGCACACAGTATACATTAACCCAGGATTTGCTGCAAAACCATACAGGACAAATTAGAAGAATCTTTAACCTTTTAACTGGCCAAAACTAAATCTCCAGATATGCCTGAAAAAGCAAAAATTTAATTGACTACTGTTCTTTAACCCTTAGGAGGGTCTAGTATGCCATATACAATTATTGTAATGGTGGACAGTAGCCTTATTGTGACTGTATGAGGTTGGAGGCAGAACGTACATCCTAGACAAAACGTGATAGTTTAACAGGTTTAAAACAACTATTTAACCCAATGTTTTTGATAGAAGCATGAGCATCATTAGGACTTCAAATGAAAATCAATTTGAAGTCTTGGCAACCTCGCTTATTTCATTAAGCCCCAGGAGAGCTGTGGCTACAATGTATCACTGTGTGCCTGGATGGATAAATGATTGAATATGGTATATATA
>JAUZNJ010036832.1:0-11704 GCA_034780135.1 Jordanella pulchra
TGTGGGCGTTCCCATTGTGTGGGCGTTCCCATTGTGTGGGCGTTCCCACTGTGTGGGCGTTCCCATTGTGTGGGCGTTCCCACTGTGTGGGCGTTCCCACTGTGTGGGCGTTCCCACGGTGTTGCTCCTTTGTGTCCCTCCTGGTCCGTGGGTGTTCCATTTACGCTGCGTTCCCACAGGGTTCCCAGTGTCGCCCTGGTTCTGTCTTTTATCTTTTCAGCAGTAACTTTATTCAATGTCTTTTGATATTCAACTTGCAACTCACAGCAATGTTTCGCTTTTAATTGGGGTTGAAGTGGAATCAGAATGTTTTCAGTTGGATTTTGAATGATTATTAATTAAAGCTCCAAGTCATTTGGTGACAAGTGGTTAAGATGTGCAACTATGACCTACTTGGGTCAATGATGCGTGAGGCTGTGAGGACGTTTGAATCCATGTCCAGCTGATGACACAAAACAAGTTAAGAAGAAGTTTTCAGAATAACACAACCAATCAATGTTCACTATATTTGTTCATCTCACATTATATATTATTTTAGTTTTTACGGCACTAGTGGCTCGTTTTTTTCTGACAGTAGGGTGACAGGAAGGGGGTATGAGAGAGGGGGGGGGAGACATGCTGGAAAGGACCACAAGCCGGATTCGAACCTGGGTCGAGGACTGAGGCCTCCGTGGGTCGTGCACTCGTCCTTTATTCTGGTTTAGGAATTCACCCCTTTTGATCGCAGATAAACTTCGGTTAATCTGGCAACAAATTTTGTTCTACATAATAAGTTTCAGAGTCTTTTCAGACTATTATGCAAATGAGTCTAGGTTACATTTTGAAGCATCTAACATATTGTGGACTGGAAGAGTCTTTGAAATAGCATAGCTGTGGTTATGGAAACCAGAAAAGGCAGCATCTGGTTATAGATGTGCCTAAACAGCTGGTTTAGCAGAGGGCTAAATGAGGAGGTTAGTAGTATAGACGGTCTGCCTAATCCAGGAGCAATTTCTCTCCTCAAATGGAAAAAACCTGTCCATAGTTAATATTCCAAGTTTTCAAATGTAGCATAATATCGTAGCTTCACTGTAGAAAACTTTTAACAAAACAGAAAAAAAGAGAAGGAGAATAAAGAACAAATAGAACAATACAAACGTGGTAACGTTGTGAGAAAAACATCATGAGAATAAATTTGGAAGATCAGGAGAAAAGTTAAAGAGTGATTTCCAGAACCAGTTCAGAGTCGTGTCAATGTTCCACAATGGAGAATTCGGGCCAGACTAGAGATTAATTTCAATTACAGGAGAAGGTCAAAATATTAGGAGAATAAAGACAAAGAATGTGACAATAAATTTGTAAATTATGAAATCAACATACATTATATTACGACTATATGGCAGCCATTGTGGCGTCCTCTGGCCATATGGTTTCCAACAATGCTTGGATTGTAAAATGACACAAACTAAAAACATAAAGTGTAAAACAAAAAAAGGCAAAAATAAGGGAATAAAAATAAAAACTAACTGACACTGAGGAGCTGTGGCTCTCTGAGATTCCTAACATCTGGTAAAAATGCTTCAGATCGGTCATCATTGTGCCAGAAGGCTGAGGTGTTTTAGGATTAGGGTGAGTGGACAGGGTTCCAGTTATTTTATAGGATACAGACCGGCTTGAAAATCAACACATGGTCCTCACTACATGTAGCAAGATGAGAAGGTGTGTGGACGAGTTCAAACTAAGCTGTTGTTTCTCATTTTGTTTTGTCATTTTTCTTTTTTCTAACTTGTCAGGGATGCAGATGTGAATCAGTTTATGATCAAATTCATCACCTGGAGACATTTACTTTTAAACACGGACTATTTTTAAATGAAGTTGAACCCTTTAGCTTCACGCTGCTGCTCATCCAGGAGGCTCATAGCCTCATATCCTGTCTGTCAGTGTACTTCTGTTGTTTTACCAGCAGAGAACTGATTGAGGCATTTATGAGATGCCGTACTAGTAACTGCATGGAGCCAAAGGTTCTGATCGGGACCAGGAAGGTTCTGCAGATCTTTTACCTTCTCGTAGTACTTGACTTCATACTCTGTGCGGCTGCTGTTGGGGTAGGAGGGCTCTCTCCACACCAGCGTCACGCTCTTCTCCTCGATCTTCTCCGCTCTCAGCTCGCTGATCAGAGATGGAGCTGCAGAGGAAGAGGAGGAAGATGAGTTTAGCAGACGATGATGCACAAGGTGGACCAACACCAGACTATTTCTCATTGAGGTCCCACACACGTTGAAGGAGATGGTGGTGAAGGTGAGGAACCATGAGGATCCAGAGAAGGTCACACAGAGAGCAGATGGATGAAGCGCTGCTGATGAAACGTTCTGTGTAATGACTCCACTCACTGAGCAAACAACCTCATTACCGACAGATGACAGGCTGGGGACCCCGGAGCTCCGCCTCCTCATCTTCACTGCTAATTAAAGCCGGTCTAATTAGCTCTGGAATGAGCTGTCAGCGAGAAAACAGGAGCTGAGGCCGGTCCAGTTAGATCTGACGGTACCATCATCTCTGACCACAAACATCATCTTCCTGTCCTCAGTTTGTTCTTCTGCTGCTTTCCTTCTTCTCCCTCCTGAACTCCATCATCGTTACAGTGGTTTGGAGGAACATCAGTGATCTCTGCTGCTTCCAGAACCATCATCCACCACCAGCTGGTAGAACCTCACAGAGCATGGATCAGTGTGGAGGTTCAACCCACAGACTTTTCTGAGTAGAGAAGAAGCCCGGCGTTTCCTCAGAGGAGCAGTCAGCTTCTCTGGGCTCAGGTGTTCTGGGATGGACCATCATGGGTCAGATGGATCAGATCTCCAGATGTTTATTGTCAGGAACCAGCTCAGTGACGGTAGGAGGTGGGTCATGGTATGGGCTTGGATCATCTCCTGCAGAACGGTCCAGTAGAGATGCTGGAGCAACATCTGCTGCCTCCAGGACCAGAACTTCTCTTGAGATCTCCATGTTGATTCCAAATACCTGACTGAGGGAGAGGAGGAGAAGCTGCTGAACTGATCCAATGGAGCCTGATGAAGAAGTCCTCCACCTGTCTGGTTCTGAATCAGATTAATCTGGATCAGTACCAGGAGACTTGAACTGATTTCTCACAAAAGATCTGCTGCCTCCAGCCTCCTCACCCTTCAGGGAGTCGGTGGTTCTGTTCTCAGAGACAGTCTGAGTGGAAACATCAACCTGCTGCCCGGAGGTGTCAGAGCGCTTGGAGCCTCTCAGCTAAAGTCAGAGGGTTTCAGAAGGTTCCCCCTGAAGGCAGCAGATCAAACGTTTAAACCTCTGTGGTCCAGAAGGGAAGTTGGAGCATCAGCCGGTCCGGTTCTAGCACCAATAGAACCCCAACATCTAAACCTTCCTGCTCACAGCCTGTGAGGACCTGTCCTTTTTCAGAGGGTCCTGCTCCTCCGATCAGAACCTTTATTGTTCCGACATCTCAGAATCAGACTGCTCCAAGAGATGAGGATCAGAACCTGGAGGTTCTCCGCCTCCTTATCATAGGAGAACCAAATGAAGTGACCTTTGTTCCAAACAAAAATTGAAAAACATTCAATCAAAAACTAAAACTTGTTAAAAAAAATCTGAAAGTAACTTTGCTGTTTTCTCCAATTTTTATTAAAGTTTTATATTTTTAAAATGTATTTTTTTAAAATTACGTTTCAGTGATCACACTTCTAGCCCAATCAAAACACTCTTGGCCAATTGAAATGTTGTTGCTAACGTCCAGCAGACCAATAAAATGCATCTGCAGAAAGCCCGCCCCCAGAAGGAGGAGAATCTGATCTGGAAAACATGATTTGAAAAGAATGAAATGAATAAAACTCAGTCTGAAGAAGGAAAAACAAAATATGAAAAGAAATCTGAGGAAACAGTAAAGAAAATTTGAATTTGCATTTTTTTATATTTCTGCTTATGAAGCCTGTTTTTGAAACAACTTTGACTCCATACCAGAGGTCCAACCAGAAAGGACAACGTCTTCAGGCAGAACCTTGGACAGCGACAACAGATTCTGGACCGGCCCGTCGGACCCAGCCTGGAGGCAGAGCCTGATCTGGACCACAGAACCTGCAGCAGCTGCTGCACTCATCTTCAAACATCTGTCCATCAGAGGGACCTGTGCTTGCCCCGAGGTCCGGGTCCGGGTCTGGGTCGGTACCAGCTGCAGAGGTCTAAGGAGACGGTTTGCGCTTCAAGCTGCTGAAAGCTTCTTCGTTTGCTTCCTGGACTTTAAAGTCACTTCATTAATAATTCAGAGGAAGTTCTGCCTGTTGACAGCACAGAGATCAACAGAGCATCCCCTCCCACCTGTTGCTGTGCACTGCCAGCCAGCGAGCTGAAAGATGACTGCTACCTGGTTCCCCCATTTTCAGAAAGCTCTGGAGGTGAAAATAGTGAAGACCTGATATGAAGTCTGATGGAAAACTGTTTTCGGGGGAACCTTCAGAGACCTTCCGCTCCTTCAGGTGAGGAACCAGGAGAAGGAGCTTCCTCCGCCTTTAAGATGGGCTGTTCTGGACGGGTTCTACAGCTGTTGTCTACAGGTAGACTGATATGGGTCTTTAGAGATGGAACCGTGGACGTCTAATAACCCCGGATTCATGCAAGTGAGAGGAGCTGATGAAGCAGCAATAAGTTTGTCTGATGAATGTTCTGACGGATGGAGAAACAGGTCAAGAACCGACCTGAAGACAGTTTGGAGGCAATGCATTGTGGGAACAAGATGATCTGCTGCCTGCACTCAGCCACCTTCCCTCCTGACCTCCTCCTCTCTACAGTCAGTAATCCTGACCTCCACCTCCAGCAGCCCAGTCTTCTTCTCCTCCTCCTTGGATAAAGGGCTTTGGATTGGGGGGGGGGGGTTACTACAGATAAACGGAGGACTGAGTGTTTAGTGACCTGCAGCCTGCCTGTACTCATGTATCACTAATCCCTCGCTGCCCCAGGAGCTTTGGGCTGAACCCCCCCCCCCGGTGGCCTGGAAGCTCCTGATAAAAGCTGGTCTGACTGGAGGAATCTCTCCTCTATTAACAATTTCAAGAACTCACTTTGCTTTCATGCATCCTGCTTGATGTCAGCCGTGGAGCAGAACTCTGTGGATGGGAAGTGACCCCAATGAAATGATGTGTTTAGAATAAAACCCCCAGTGCCTTAAAAACACCCAAACCATGACTAACAGGCTTAGAGGGAAGCTAAACAACCTGCTAGAGGAGGAGAGGTGAGAGAAATTATACTCTAAGAAAAGGAGTGTGTATGAGGAGTGAGGAGAGGATGTGATGAGAAAGGAGGAAGGGAAGGGAGGGAAGAAGCAGAGATGAGAGGAGCAGCCAGAGGCAGCAGCTAATAAAGACATGATGATCTGGAAGGACATGAAGAAAGGTCTGAGCTTGAATCCCTGCTTCAATATTTCTAAAGGTCACAGCCTTTTCAGGGTTTCAGGGTTCAGAACCAGAACCTCAGACGCCTCATGAGGAGGGACCAGAACTGAACCAGCTGAAAATAAATCAAAATTTCCTGAAGCCTTAATCCTTCTGCAGCCCGGAGAACCAAAGACTTCCTGTCTGCTCAACCCGACAAACCTGCAGCGGGAGGTTGCTTGTCAACATCTGTCAGCCTGAGCGCTGCTCAGAACAGCTTCACAAACCTTTGGATCCCAGACTCAGACAGAACCACGAGGAGGCCAGAAAGACCCAACAAGAACCAAGCAACAGGTCCTGAACCAGGTCCTAGTTCTCTGTAGAGCTGAACAGAGCTCTACTGGGCATTTCTGACCCGTTTCTGACCCACTGGATTAGAACCTTAAGCTGTTCCAGGACTGGAATCAAAGAATCAAAATTACTGATTCAGTGATTCAGACACGTTTGAGTAAATGTTCTGCAGAACTTCAGAACCTGGTTCTTCTGTGACAGAAGGACCTGCTTAGGACTTCACTTAAAGACACTGAACCAGAACATGCCGGTTCAGTAGAGCCTGAGTTGCTTTGTTTTATTTGATGCACAGAACCTTCTAGGTTTGTTCTTCTGAGGTCTGCTCCTGATCTGCTGCTTCTAGTTCCTTCGGTCTGATGAGCTCCAGGTCAGGTTGGAGAACATCTCTGAAGGGAGTGGTTCTGAAGGACCAGAAGAATCCTCAGAACCCCTGGTCCAATCACACACTAATACCCCATGATAACCACCTGACATCGCCATGGCGACTAGGACAGCCTGGTCCCACAGAGGATGGAGGCTGGAGACGATGAGGCTAGGATAGGCGTGGTTCTCCTGGAGCTGACCTTGGTTCTGATGGTCGAGTCGGTCAGACCTGAGACCAACAGAGCGTCAGATAGAGACAGCTCTGAATCAGGAGGTCAGAACCAGAATCGGAGCCCGAACTGGACTTCTGGTGATACTCTGGACCTTCGGGAGAGGAAGTCAGAACCCTGCCGGTGTCAGATGGTCACACAGCCTGTCAGCACTAGAACCAGAAGAACCACTTCTGGGTCCAGTGACTCCATTCCAGCAGAACCTTTTATGTGCAAACAAACAATCAGACATCAGAGAGATTCTGAATATTCTACAGGAATTCTGACCAGAGTCCGAACAGTCGGAACCAGTGTCCGAATCAGAACTTCCGCTGTGCTTCTTGGTTTAGGAGGTTCTGGTTCCTGGGGTAACTGGGACTCACCGGGCAGACTGGTGGACACGTTGACCTGCGTGTAGAACCTCTTGCTGGGCAGCAGCTCCGACACGCCGTTCAGGGCCTCCACCGTGAAGGAGTAGTTGGTGTTGGGCAGCAGGTTGACCACCGTCACTGTCCGCTCCGTCAGACCCACCTGCTGAGGAACGAAGCCCACGCTGGGCCCGCAGGGCTCGCAGCGGGCCCCTGCGCAGCGCCGGCAGCCCACGCTGTAGGTCAGGTCCACACGGCCCCCGGTGTCCGAGGGGGGGGCCCAGTCCAGGTCCAGGGAGGACTGCCTGAGGGAGAACACCAGGTCCCTGGGCGGGGAGGGGGGTCCTGCAGGAGGACAGAGGACGGCTTTACTTCCTTCAGCTTTTGAAGGTTCAGCTGTGACAGCAAAACAGAGGTGAGCTATGATTGGATGAAGGCCAACATGGACGCCCTAAACAGCACCGCTCGGTCCAGGAACTCAGAACCAGAACCTCATCAATCTGAGGGGGAGCTGCTGAAAAGAAAGATGAAGAACAGGGACAACCCTGGTCTACATCAGATGGAGCTGCTGTGGGATGGACTTCTGCAGGAGATCCCCCATGCCTCCAGATGTCAACATCTGGCTGAAGAAAGCGTTTAACTTCCAACCGGATGAACAGACAGAACCATCAGAGTTCCTCCTTCTTCAGGAAGGAGATGACCAGTGCAGAAACAGGAACTATCAAAGCTGGAGGAGGTGAAATAATTTAGTCTTTTGATTTCCAACCATCAGACGTTTCCTCTCAGAACTTCAATGGTGTCGGATCCAGTGAGCAGATCTGGACCCTGGAGGCTTTAGGAACATCTGGTCCTCAACCTGCAGCGAGAAACTAAACCACCTCTGAAAACCTTCCCCCACTGAGCATGTATCCCATATATGGGCTGTTATTATGGGCTGTCAGAGAGAACAACTAACATTTACTGGCTGGACTGGTTAACAGGACCTAATTTGGCTCGGTCCTCCTCGGCTTGCTGTGTGCCTGGTTGGGACACGTCCTCCACCATCCGCAGGGAAATAAAGAGACGCTGCTGCTGCAGACGGGAACACGGATCCACAATGCCTCAGAGTCCCGATCACATTTCTGGCCCAGCAGCAATAGAACCTTCTGGTTCCATAGACCCACCAGAACTGTCCAGTGGGAACCAATTCTGAATATTTTTTGACACCAATTCACTTCATATAATCCTGGCATTTTTTTCAACATCAACCCATCAGAAGGTAGATTTGTAGAAGTTCTTGGAGGTTCTCTCTTTTTTAAGGACACTTTATGTTCTACGTGTCTTTAAATCCAAATTCAGAACCAGATTTCTACTGCCAAAGATCAACTGTCTCAGATTTCTCTGCAAACCCTAAGTGGTTCTAGTGGCATCAGGATGGGCAGGAGATGGTGGTAAAAGAAGATCTGAGCTGGAAGCTGAAACTCAGGATCTGCTACTCCATCCAGTTCCACGTTTGGTCCAGGGTGCAGTCTACATTTTTAGGAAATCATCAGCTCATAGGAGGTCAGTTTGATTAAAAAAAAAAGTTCTCAGGTCTCAAGAATAAACATAATAACATCATAAAAGCTTATTTTGAGGTAGCATCACAGCTGGAAGCAGTTAGAATAACATCATCCAACCTTCTTCACTCACCAAGCTGATAGTCTTCCTCAGAGACCATCAGCTCTGCTTAGACACCTCCAACTCAGAACATGAGTCATTTCCAGGAACTTAAGTGGCTGTTTTCAGTCTGCAGCAGTTCCGATTTCAGTAATTCATTATCGGTATTGTTTCCCTGCTACGTTTTAAAAGCTGTTCTCAAGCTGTACTCGAGTCGGGATCATCTGGGCACAGTGCCCCCCCGTTGAGTTCTTGCCATTGGTGGCACATTGGGTTGGCTGGTCTGTGCCGCCTGGGGGCCATGTTCTCTATTCTCCCCCGTGTTCCTGGCTGGCCTCTCTTTGCCAAGAGCTGCTGGTCTCTATCTTTGTCAACTGACTCGGTTTTGGAGCTGGGCAAGGGATTTAGAGGTTGGGGTCCTAGTCTGGTCTTGGTGCTCAGTGCCCATCCTTGGTCCTAGGCTCATTTGGCCCATGGTGCTCCTGGCCCTCAGCTTTGGATAGTTGGCATCTCCCTCCCCTGGCAGAGGGAGAACTGGGTCCCTATTCTGAGCTCAGAGATAAATGTTGGAATGTTTCCGCATTTCTATTTGTGTCTGTGGCTCTTTGCTCAGTGCTGTGTGGCGCTGGGCGCGCTCCCTGGGGGATGACCTGTCCCACAGTCCTTACGACCCATTCCTTGGGTGCTTCCCTCTCATAAGCAGAGCGGTTGGCGTAGGACGTTTGGAAGTAGATCACCAGGGAGGATCTCTGTATGCTGAGGTTGATTTATGCCCCAATTGTAATGAACATCTAACTCAGCACCATTCATAACAGTATCATCACAGACACATGTAAATAATTTGGATATTGGGGGGGTGGGGTGGGGATCTCCTGCTGGGGCTTGGTTCCACTGAGGAGAGTTGGTCCGCAGACCTGGTAGGAATGTGCCTGGGCCCCCTCTGCCCTGTGAGGTCTCTGCTTGGGGGTGGTGCTCCTCTCAGCCTCGGGTCCCTAGGCTCACATCCTCATCTGCTTTGGCTTTGGCCTGGGGGAGCCACTTTGGCCCCATGAACTTATGCACCATTGCAACAGGGGTCGGGCCCCTTCAGGGCCTTTAAACATCTGGGCCTTGTGTCAGCCTTGGGCTCTACAGGGCGAGTCTGGGGCCACTCACAGCTTCTATTGAGCATATTCTCCTTCTGACGCCTTATAAAGCATTTAGAAACAAGCTCAGTCCTGCATGTTCATCCCAGGTGTTTGGATCCACAGATACTCACAAATGCTAAACACTGAGCTGCAGATACAGATCTTTATATAACTCTGAATAACCTTATAGGCTTTGCTTTGGATGTTTGCGTACATGTACATATTTACTGGATGTCTAAGGGACACTTCCCCTTTTTGTGGATAATGTGTCGTTTTTGCTCATTTTTTCTCTTTCCTTTTTCTTGTCAAAGCTAATTTGTTGGGCTGTTCGGTTCTCTGTACTGTATCGTCAGGCGAGGAAAAAAACTCAGAAAGTGATGCGTTTCCTGTCATGTTCTTGTACTGGATGGAGATCAAGTCACTTTCTGAGCTGCAGATGTTGGCTTTAAAAATCAGGCCTTCTTCTGTTTCTTTCTCAACATTGAAGTAAAAGAAGTAATTTTGTCTCTAAGTCTTTGTCTTCTTTCTGTCTCTGACTGATTCCTGAGTGGGTCAGCGGTTGGTCAAACCCCTTGGTCTGGATCTACTGACACTGAAAAATGAGGAGAGGTGAAGGAGAGGTAGAGGACAGACTAAATCAGATATAGAGAAGTAATGGCTGAGATGAAGAAGAGAGGAGGAGCGGACAGGGGTGAGGGATGGGTCAATAAGAAATTGATCTTTAGGGGAAAAGATGGAATCAGCTGAGATAAACATATAAAACCAGAAATATCAACCTGGATGCTGACATAGATCTATATAGATGAGCACATGCAGAATGTGATGTCCTTACGTGTGCAGGGGGCAGAGGGGCTGTCCAGAGGAGTCCTGAAGTGGTCTTCTTCACACACGCACACCACAGATCCTTCCTCCTCCGCCACGCTGTTGGCAGGACAAGGGAAACACTCCTGCTGTCTGGATGACATCTTGTAGGATCCAGGGGGACACGCTGGGAACAGAACACACCTCATCAAAACCGGAACCAAAGAGCACAAAGATCCATCCTACAGCTACTTCAGCATGGAGAGGAATTCATCTGAACAACTGGAAGAATCAGCAGAGAAGATCCCAGAACCATCTTTAAAGGAACACAGAACCCATCCGAGCACAGGAACGAGGCTCCAGGCAGAGAAGAACAAAGATCCAAACCTTTTCTTTCTTTTGTCTCTTCTAACTTTATCAGAACATGTTTATTCTTGATTATTTCTTGGATCTGTTGTATGGAAGCCTGAAAGGTTAATCAGAAAATGTTCTGCTGAGGCTTTTCTTGGTTCTACTCAAATTTTTGTTTACTTTGTTTATTAAATTAACTGTGAAAAACTGTAAAACATTCCCAACGTCTATTGAAAAAAATGATTTTCATGTGAAACAAATAAAGGAAAACAGATTTGTAGATTTGTGCCATCAGAGAATGGATGTAAAACTTGTTGTCACTGCATGCTTGGTGTGAGGGATTGCTGAACAGTCAATGAGTCCATGCAGTGAGCTGGTTTTCCTTAGAAACTTCGAATCTTTAATCTGACTGGATGATCAGGTTGAATTGTCTCTGTAAAGAACCTGGAGATGTCATGTGGTGTGAATTGGAGCTACAGAAATAAACTGAATAGAAATTCTTTGGTCATTAATAAATTATTGTTCTATGGAAGTATTTCAGCAGAACCTTTTCCTGGTCTGACCTCCAGTGTACGGCTTGCAGACCCACAGGACTTGGTGGGAGATTTAGAAACAGCAGCTCATCATTATGAAGATGTCCACTGTTAGACGACTATTTTTACTCTCAGCCCGAACACAACATCTTTCTCTGTTTGCCGTTTAGAGAAGGTGATAATTGGTGTGAAATCAGACAGATGGCGTCCGTTGTCCCCTGAGATGAGATCTGGAACATCTAGAGCTCGCCCTAATTATACTGTTTCTTAGAGGGTTCATTCTCTATATGGATGGATGGATGGATGGATGATAGATGGATGGATGGATGGATGGATGGATAGATGATGGATGGATGATGGATGACGGATGGATGGATGGATGGATGATGGATGACGGATGGATGGATGGATGGATGATGGATGGATGGATGATGGATGGATGATGGATGACGGATGGATGGATGGATGAATGGATGGATGAAGGATGGATGATGGATGGATGGATGATGGATGGATGATGGATGGATGGATGGATGATGGATGGATGAATGGATGGATGATGGATGGATGGATGGATGGATG
>JAUZNJ010036833.1:0-11704 GCA_034780135.1 Jordanella pulchra
TATGTAAAGCACTTTGAAATGCCTTGATGCTGAAATGTGCTATACAAATAAAATTTGATTGATTGATTGATTGATTAGCCGCTGTGGATGATTTTCAGATATTTCAGTTCACTTCAACTAGGCTTTAAGAAATACTGTGAATGAGTGAAAGTTCAGTGGCTGCATGTATTAAGCAGACGCTTATATTCCCGACATTCTGCTCACATCTAAAATCCTTCGGTTGGGATCTGACTCTAATCAGGTTCGGGTATTTTACCCGTCTCCTCGCCAGTGTTTGGGACGTCACTTAAAATAGTAAGTTAGTAACTTCCTGCACAAAGTAACCAGGCTAAATGTCTCTGCAGTTACTTTTCTGGATACAAAATTCTGATGAATTTAGATGACTTTAGAATTCAGATTTAAGAATAAAAAGAATATATAGCTGGTGATATTCGTCCCAACAGCTAGAAAAAAGCAATATATGACATTTGTATCTTTTATTGTGAACTTTAAGTGATGAGAAAAAATCTATTAATGGAATTTAGTAGGAAAGAAGTCATAGATTAGATCTTTAAGTCATATCATCCCACCGTCATCCAGAGGTTTGAAAAAAAAAAAAAACATTTTAGAGATCCCTGTGTCCTAAAGTCACTTGGCAGAAAATATCTAAATAAACTCATAAATAAACAAATTGGTTGCCATAAAATGTAGAAAATTAAAAATAATGAGAATAAAAGTAAATAATTTCTGCTTCCTGGAGGTTTTCTCTGTGTTACAGCAGCTGTTACACCTTTTTCTAAGAAACATGAACCAAACATGGGTAAATAAGACTTTTGCTGTGTTTTAATCATTGCTAACTGCTAATCAATAGGCTTGTTCAACCAACCAACACAGATGGGAGGAACAGAGCTTATCTTGACCTCAGCTGCTCCGGCTGTAAACTGCTTCAGATGATAAAACATTCAGTCTATGTCTTGAAGCGCTCCAAGCTATAGTCACTTATCTGAAGTCAGAACCGCCCATTGATTCAGAACACACAGTTTACAGCCAATTCAAATGTGAATATATTAAACCAGATAAAACCATGTTGATTAAAAAAAAAGAGTTAAACTCACTAATGATGCTGTAACTTTCTGTTGGGTTTTCTTTAGATAGGAACTTGTCAGGGTTACATGTAGCTTGTCGAGAGGTACCAAAGTAATATGACAAGGAACTGTAGTTTATGTATTCAGGAAATGACCGTTTCTGATCATTTAAACAGTTCTGTGTTATCAAATGTTTGTTATAGATGTGTTTTCTATGGATTTACCAACCCGATAGTGTTAAATCGGTCCGACATAATTGATCAACTTCATTCTAAAATCTCTGATGTTATTATTCTCATAGAAACTCTGCCCTTCTGTTTAAAGTCACTGGTTAGTAAAAAACATGGGTCAGTTATTCTCCTCCTTGTTGTTGGCTGTTTGAGTGATGTCACTCTATCAAGCCTTTCCTAATATTCCTTGCAATAAAATAGGTCGTAGAAGTATTCGTGCTGATATCGGTCAGTGCTCAAAGCTGCAATACGGTTATTGTATCGGAACTGAAAATAGTTGTATCTGGACATTTCAGTTACTCTTTTCTTTGAAGTTAAAGCAACTCAATCAGATAAATACTTTTTAACATTTTTACATAATAATACGTCTTGTAATTCTGCTGTGAAAATGCAAACAAATGAATTTCACATCAAATGTGTTATTTTCTAGTAAGAAAAGTGCTATAAGGAGCTCGGGTTTAATTAAAGACATTTAAAAATGAAAAGCAGAGTTTCTAAGTGTATTTAAAACAAAGCTATATAACAGTTTTAAAGTCTGTTATCAGTGAGATATAATGTTATTCTTAGTTTGTCCATGTTTCTCTGCTCTTACTTCTCCCTGCCATGGGAGCAATGCCTGAGCAGAGGGAGGATCGGCTGAATCCTCATATAAAGGTTGATAACCATGTTATATCAGAGCAGTCTTTGATGTAAGCTGTTGTTACTGTTGACTCTCTGCTGTTTGACGCATCCCCCCTTCAGCAGCTGTGCACCGGTCAGCCAGAGTGCATCGGGTAGCATTCCCCAACTGAGATTTTAATTAAGTACGCCGAGCAGCCTCACACTGCAGTTGAGTAGGGAGCGGTTTTCCTGTCCCCTACCACCTGCACTGGGTCAAGAGAGCATCCCAGTGCTGAGCTTATCCAGTTGTTTCCTCTCAGCTGCCGATGAGCTGCCAAAAAACCACAGAAGATGACTAATGTAACAATAAAAACGAGTCTAAAAACCTTTAGCAGCAATCGCTTTGGTGATGTAGCTCTGGTCCAGTTCATTGTTTAAGAAAACACTCAGTCAGGCACACTGTGTGCGAGTGATTTCTCTGTGCCTCTCACTGTGGGAATCTACCGTAAGCTCCTGGTGGTCTGTTCCTGACGGCTCCAGGTTGTCCCTCAGAAGTTCAAGGTGTTGCTTTGAAAAGCATTGAGGAAGTTAGAGTTACAACCCTTCAATGCCTCCAGGCTTTTCCATCTGGGTCCGAACTCAGTACAAGATGTAGATGATGGCATCATTACCGAGATGCCAGGTAGGTAAGTGATCTCCCACCGATCCAACAAAGACCTCAGCAAAGGCTGAAGGTCGCAGAGGGCCGACTTCTGCTGGGCCTTTATTAGATGGGAGGTTAGTGCTGTTGGCCTCTCGGTCAGGGGTTGGCGACACATGAGGGGGTCATAAGATAGTTTCACAATCACTGTATGGAGCTTAGTCTGATAGTTATGTAGCAAAGGATTATGGGTGTTTACCTAAAGCAGAGAAGGGATGTCAGGGCTGTGGTCAGTTTTTAATGGATTTAAAGTGGTATTGATGAATACAGGATATAATACCGGTTGTCATACATGACAGCAATATTATCATTATTATTATTGGATATTTATATGTGCTTATTTCTATAAGACATGATACAAATGTTAAATGTAGCATTAAATTAAAGAAGATCCTTGCTGCCTACAGCTATCAACACCTACAACAACTGGTTAAAAGAAAACTAAACATGAGTTACAACATTTTGTTTACCTTTGGGATAAGTAAAGTATTTTTGAATTAAATTGAATTGAAATTGTAAAACACACAATTAAATAATTTAGGCATATATTAATATTGGATATCGGGCCCAAATTAAAATATCGATGTATCCCTGTTTATTTATTTTATGATTCAAACAATAAATATAACGTTAAACTGTTAAACGCACGTTTTAACAATTTAATTTCTCATTAGATCACTTAGAATACATCTTAAACAATAAAAGTAAAAAATTATAAGACCCGGTAAATTATTTAAAGTTTATTTAAAAATAATAAGTAAAGAATTAATTGTCCCATTAAATAATTAAAAATACTTTTGAAATAATAAATGATTAATTATTTTTAAAAAAATCACTTTATAGTTTTAAATAGATATAGATAAACGTAAATGGATGTATTTTTAGGGGGCCTCCAGTCTGCTGTGTTGATATGTTTGGGCTCACCAGGCTGAAACGTTTGGGAACCACTACTTTAGTAACGGAAGCGGTATGGAAGCTGTTGTAACATCCTCAGCTTTAGGCTCACATGGAGATGACCACCGTTTATCTGTGCAGCATCTCAGGAGGCAGAAGCTGATACCATCTGGATTTGCAGCCATTCTCGCCTTGATCTTTGGCAGCTTATTCCTCACCTAAAGTGTGGAGAGCAACAGGGGGGAGGACAGGGAGGCAGTAACTTTGGAGGTGTGGATGATGGGGTGGGCTCTATGGAGGTAAGGGGTGGCTGAGGGGTGTGAAGTTCGGGAATGGGCAGAAGGCAGATGTTGAAGATGAAGAGGGTGACAGTGGGAGGAACTGCCTGGGGGACGGGGAGGGTGTTTGATCAATTCTCTAAAAAAAATTTAAAAACATGTATCCAGTTTTTATCTGCTGCCGCCCTGGAGTTTTGTTTGCAGACACACCGTTCGCTGTGTGGTACAAACAAATCATCCTGCATAAAGAAGCCATTCTGATCCGTATGTCTTCTGTCAGTCTGTTGTGGGGAGTCTGATCTCTTCTGCCATCATCCGCTGCGGTAAAAGCCTCAGAGAAAAGGACTTAAGGTTCTAGGAACTCCTCTAGAACCTCTGGAGATTATTTCACAAACTAATTCCTTATAAAGTGAGGAACATTATGAAAAAAACCCAAGCATCTTCTTCATCAGACTGTTGTTCTACCATATTGTCTTCAGTCAGAGGCTTCTCCAGAGCCGCTGTAAGACCGACCTCTACAGAGATCCTTCCTACCTACAGCCATCCAAATCTATGACTATTTGGAAGCAAATCTACATTACAACGTTTATTCCCCTTTGGGTTGAAGGAAGTTTTGTTTTATTTAATTGAATTACATGAACTAAATCCTTCTTCTAAGTGCTAACCCGGTTTGTAATTGGAGTTTATTACTGATCATTTATCTTTAAGATTGGAAATCATCCAGACATCACTGTCCTAAGCTCCCTCTACAAACCAAATTAGGACCACTCCTATTTGTTAATGTTACTTAAAATTATAATAAATGTTTCTGTAAAATTAAACTGTTACTTTAAACCCAAATCTACAGGAGTATGAATAATTTTGGGCCCAATTATGGATATCTAAGTTACACTTTTTGTTTGAAACAATAATTGCCAGCAGCTCTTTAAGTCTTTTCATTGAAGTATTTTGTTCTCTTTTTCCCTCCTCCTCTCTCTCCTGTGCCACAGGCAGTTGTGCTCATTAACTCTGGATGTAATTATTTTTGTTTTAGTCTCATATTGCTGACATTTCAACTCAGGGGCTCCTCAATCAGGATTAACCCAAACCGCAAGAAATCACACTTCACAGCCGTTTCTTACAGCAGCGCCTGTTGCCTCCAATTTCAGTCAAATTAAAGGTTTATTTTATTTAGCTTTTCTTTTTTTTTTCCACTCTGGCCCGGTCCCCTGTTAAACAAACCAAAGTGCTTGTCTTTGATTTGGTGGTTGCTAGTCACTTTCTCACTATTCCCTTTTTCTTTGTCTGGTGGGCACAAAGCAGTCCTCTGTCCAGAGATTGCTTCTGAGAATAAAAATAACACAGGTGGTAACAGTACTAGGATTTGTCATGTGTTGTTTTATTTATATATAATATATATATATATATATATATATAATAATTTATCAGCAATATACACACAGTCTGTTTGTTTTTTTCTTTAAGTCTCGACTTACTCAGCACAGATTTTCTTTCAGTGTTTTGATAGCGTTTGATTTAGTGTGTGTAGGTTTACACCACTAGTATAACTGCAATTTGATATCAGTTTCATTTTATTTCTTCCTGTGTAATTTCATGTATTTGAAATTTGAGCAATTTAGTGGGCCTTTCAAAGTGTTTTTTCCCCCTTATTTTACCTTGGGGCCCTCAGATCCATAGGAAGCCTCAACTCATCTTTATGCCCTCAGTGCACTTAGCCCTAGCACAGTAGTAATAAACTATCATCGCTCTGCTTTAGGTATGTGTATGTTTATGTCAGGCTTTTGCTGCACGGCCGCAGTAGTTCCTTGACCAAGCAGTAGTTGTAAAATCCCATCACTTTGAGAGGTCCTCCGGGGGTCCTTGACTCCTTTCGCTGTGTGTGGTTTGACCTTCTGTGGCCTTTCAGCCCCCAAATAGCCATTAGATAAACGGGCAGTAAACACAGGAAGCCTCACCATTACTCTCTTACCCTCATATCATATACAAGGACCGTAGATGAAAGGGTTGTTAGCCGATACCAATAGCCAGTGGACATTAACTTTCATCAGCTACCTCCCGGTTTATAATTAAAGCTGAGCCACCATGTTTATAGAGCTTTAAATAAGAGGAGATATACTCTGTTCAAAGAGTCCTTGTTACCTCTTTCCAAACGTAGCATTGGCTGTTGGGGTCTTACTGACTACTGTCAAACTGTTGTGTGAGCAGAAAATAAAAAAAAAAAGGAAAACACATAACAGTTGGCTTTGGAGGATAGAGCATTGATCTGAACACAGTCTGAGAGTAAAAGTGGAAGTCATTCCATCTCAGTGGCCTTAGTCTCTGTAATGAATGTACAGATTCATTTGGTTCGCTGGCGGTTCGGATGCCTCTATGTTTCCGTCCAAATGTCCTGAGAATTTTGAGTAGATTTTAAGATGTTGGGAAAAAAGGGCAATGCAAATGAACCAAAGAGCAATGCTATCATTTGGGTCCAATCAATTTGTTGCATTCAGGCAAGTTTTATGGAGGGAATTATTTCCTTTATTGTTGCAAAGAACCTGTTTGGTTAAATGGGAAATTGAAAAAACAAAATGCAATCTAGAAATAAAACTTTGAAAACTTAATCAAAAAAAAAATTGAGAGAAACTCTGCTGATTGTTTTTTTTTTCAAATTTCATTTTGTATTTTTTCTGATTTTATGTCTTTTATTTTATTTTCTCAGATCTAATTTTACTTTCAAATTGTGTTTTTTTTTTTTTTTTTACAGATCAGATTCTGTTCACTTAAAGCCCAGCATAAAGGTTTGGTCCTGACCAATTCAATGTTGTTAAAGTTCAGCAGACCAATAAAAATGTTTCTTCGCTCTTCAATTCATAAAACTCAATCTGAAAAATCGAAAATTACAAATTTGCGTTAAAGACACAAAGGAGATTGTTGAAAAAAAAAAATGCCTTCGATGCTGGGATATGTGTAACCTGTGTACAATTTTATGTCCTACTACTCTTGCTCGTATGGACATTAAAACATTTCTTTTAAAATACGTTAAAATCAATCCCCTGCCTCTTTGCCTATATTACCTGCTGATTCTTCCTCCCACTCACCTCCTGCTTGTCAACATTAGACAAACTGTTAGCTATACGATAAGAAGAACTCTTGCTGAAACAGCAGATATCCAGGATGATCATGAAGTGCCGGTTTTGTGATGCCTAATTTACAAAAGACTACAGAAATACATTTTATTCAAGTTGCTGAGTTTTTGATGTCTATAATTTGAAAATAAATACATTAGGATGAGTGGGTGAGTCAACTTTTGGAATCCAGGAACATAGATTTTATTTTTTTTTTCTCCGACCTGTTGGTGGCGTACAAGCCGCCATGCTTTTAGAGCAGTAATGATGATACGAACGGTAGCATAAGTTTCAATTCTTTAATGCTATTAAAAATAGGTCAGTGAATCCATGCTGTGCTGATGCTGATTGAGAATCCATCCAGATAACATTTCTCTTCCCCTCCTGGACGCTCCTCATGCCTTCCATCCTTCATCTCACTCTCCCATCCTCCTGCTCCGCTGGTTTGCAGTCTTGGAATGATCTCGTGTTTGGAATAGCTGACCTAACACTGCGTTTGTGTGTTAGTTAACGTAGAACAGCTGTCCCGTGCTGCAGGTGGCCTCTGCATCCTTAAAGTGTAGTTGAAAGGATGCACCGTGCGTGTGTGTGTGATGTCTAACAGTATTAAATACAGTTGTGATGTATAAACAACTTCCAATTATCTCCAGTGTTTGTGCAGACAGGACTGACCCCTTCCAACATCAAAACACATACTTGGCCTTTACTTTGAACTGTCAGTGGCTGGTGTGTAAACCAAGGCTTCATTCAACGGTAGCTAATAACAGGACAAGGATTGGAGGAGAAATGTTTCTCTGAAGGTTTAGAACAAAAACAAGCGCCCACGCAGAGGCATACAATGCATTATTGTTCATTTCCTCTTTTATTGTTAATGTAGTCTGCAGAGAATACAGATATGGCTTATAAAAGAATGTTATTTATGCCACATCTGCTTTGTGAATAAGAAAAATGTCCAGTCATAAGTAGTGTTTTATTACAGTGTATCGTTTTATTCCCTTTGTTCCCGCATAGCAGCTAAAATGCCTCATCCTGAAACCATTAGACCAAATTGCTAAATGGTTCAAATGTGCTTCCACTTAAAAACTATGTCTTTTAGAGGAGTAATCTTCAATCTACTGTGGCAAGCAAGAAGAGGATGAGTTGGATAGCAGGAATGGAAATCGAGGGAAAAAATTCCCCTTAGAGAAAACATTTTAAAAACGAGGATCGAGAAATTGGTGTGAGATTTGAGCTCACTAAATTTTCCCTGGTCTCTTGATTTTCTTCTTCACTTGTTTTCAAAGTAGCTCAGTGTTTTTTGTAGGGTTTTATTCAGTATGTAGTGGAAAGTTAGTTTGATTAAAAAACAACCTCTGTGTTTTTTTCTTTAAATGTCACATGAATTTCACTTTATTGTGGGATTTTCATTATTTCACAACATTTGCACAAATTAAGAAAATGTTTTTTTGCTTTTTTTCTAACAGTTGCATACTGGGAATAAATCAGTTTGTGTTTCTTTTCTTGAATACTATGATATTGTTATGGAAAACATATTTATAAGCAGCAGAGTTTTTGAGCTGTGCCCATGAAAAACTTTCAGGGCTGAAACAGCTTATTTTCCAGTTTACTTCAATTTATTAGTTTTCACAAAATGAAAGAAAACTATTTTATTATCAATAAAGTAAGAGATATGACAGCATTAGACGCCAGAGGCCAGACACAGAATATTAAAAATTCTTAAATATCATTTAGAAATATATAATAAGTATTTATTAAAAAATAAAAACAAAATAAACACATTTTTCTTATCTTAAAATGAAGACAGTTAAGTGTTGTTTTATATTACCATTATCTGAGATTTATTAAATAATTTTCAGATCAATTTGCAGCACGTTGCTCCTTTTAAAAACTCAACTATGTAACTCTACAGGGTCGGATCTGTCTGCTGCTCATGTGACCCAGAGTCACGCTATACTCTGGGTAGTCTGAGCTCCTCTTAAATACACAAGCTAACTACGCGAACAGTTAGTGTTAAGGCAACAGAGCAGATCTGACCTTTACCTGTTGGGCATATTTTAGGTTCTCTGATGTAGGATTTAATCTCCAGAAGTTAATTTAGCCTTGAATTTTTAAGAAACTCCATAACATTGCAGTCTGCTGGTCCAAAGTGGTCTAATATCAGGCGCCAAAACACTGTTTAACCTGGGAGTTACAAGTCTAGAGCCACTAGTGGCTAAAAGTTCACCAGTGTTGCTTTAATGATGAGACAGAGGACAGAGATATAACATCTGGTTCCAGAGAAGAGCTCAATACAGAAAAAGCATGAAAATCAGTTAATCTCATGATAAATTCAAAAAAGCTCCACAGTTTCTGTTTTCATACTTTCCTTCTGTATTACTTTTAAATAGACTCATACAGAAGATAGTGTGTCTGTCTCCAATCACCCCTCCCCTTAGCATTTCTTTATTGCAGCGTCGACTGAACGCTTCTAAACTTCTCAAGATCAAACATGAATTCAGAACATGGCCAACAAGTGAGAAGCAATGGAGATAGTTAGTAAATTATTATGGCAGAGAAAAATTCAATCAAAAAGACTTCTTTATCTGTTAGTTTTCCTCTCTGCTGTTCAGTCAACATGACTATTCCCACCAGTTATTTAAGTCGTGGCATGACAGACAGTCCCTCTTCACCCCATGTCAGAAATACAAATCAAGTCTGATTTTCGAGAATAACAGAGTTAAATATCTCTAATTACAGCTACTCTCTCTTCCCTTTTGTGGGGCAGCAAACCTACTATAAGCATATTATCGCTACCGGATCAAAAAAGTCAGCGTCTCACTCTTGTTAAATGTAATGACCAAAATGAAGTTGCTCTGCTATTTGAACAATGTTTTTTAATTTTTTTATCATGATTATATTGCAAATGTAATTAATTTCTCAGCCCTAAGAGTAATAGAACTTAGCAACGTTACAAATATTATTATATGAAACCTGTCATTTTTGAACATTTTAGGCTCTTTGTATGGCAACACATTTTCCTTCTTGCTTCTATGAAATATCTTTACCTAAAACTGCATTCAGATGGAAGCTTAACAAAGCTTTCCTCCCTCACCTGTAATAACAAATTGAGAGAACTTGGTTTGAACTGCAGAGAAAGCCTTTAGAGACAACTGAACGATAGTAGAGATAAGCCCCTGTACACGGTAACGCTGCTCAACTCCAGCTTTCTATGGGAAAGCAGAAGCAGAGGGCTATTTATTTTAATGAGCTCAAAAGTGTCTCCCTTGTTCCCCTAATGTTACACTGGGGCCCATTAGAGTTCACCCAGTGCACGTGAACGTTGGTGATGGATATGGTAATGATACATTAATGCAATCAGGACCTAGACTGTTTTCCCTCTCATTAAGAAGGCAAGCTATCTTGCTGAAAAATGACTGGGTCGTACTCGGCTGTGAATTATTTTCTATTGATGTGGTTTTGAGTGAGCAAGACGTTGTTTTTTGTGAGGATTAGGGAATAAACAGCATTCCCTGTGCTACACATGACAGCTGGTTGAGTGCAGTTGTGGCACAAGCAGCGTGTCTGTTGTGTTGTTTTGGGTTTTTAACAGCAGGGGAACTAAAGTAGATGTGTAAAAACATTTTCTCTCCATGACAATTAGGCTTTTCATTATCATCTGGTACGAGCTTCCTTTTTTCTGCTTCAACCTGTAAAATATGTGTATGTGCTAAAAATCATCCTCCTTTTCCAATCATTTTGTGTTTTTTTTGTTTTTTTTTTTAAATGGCAAATTCCATTCTGGCTTTTTATGATTTGTTTTCAGAATTGGTTTCCTTCTTGGTTGTCTACAATTAAGTCCACTCTGGCTCAAACCATGACAGGTGGTGCGATCTGACACTGATGTTCCTTGAGCTTGAAGTTCACCTTTGATATCTTCAGAAGGTTCTCTGGGCTTTTTTGTTGTCATTCATATTAGCCATCTCTTTGATGTCATCAGTTTTCCTCCTGCAGCCACATTCTGGGAGGTTGGCTACAGTCCAACAATCTAAGATCTCTGAATAATATGTACAGCTGTTGTCCCAGGAACATCAAGCTGCTTGGAGATGGTCTTATAGCCTTTACTTTTAACATACTTGTCTGTAACAGTAGGAAAAAGTCAATTTGTCAACTAGTCGATTTAGTCAGGCAGAGCTGACTCATATCTGGACAACTTGAAAGTCTCCCCCCAGCAGGTGAGCGCATGCCTGCATCGCGGTCTGCAATAATAGCTGGACCTACCTGATATAAACAAGACCGTCGCTGCTGCAAGGTATGTTGTAAGTAATCTTTGGCTGCATCCCGCTTGCGCTCCTCCACTTTTTGTAATGTTCTCATAGAACGAGGCATCGACTCGACTTCGACTTTCACTATCAAATAGTCGACTTGGAAAAATCCCAACTCATTACATTATCACCCTAATGTAGGCCCACTGACTCATTGCAATATTGGAGACACCTGTGGTGCTAATTAGTGGACACTCCTTGATTTAACATGTCCCTTTGGACATATTCTTTTCAGTCTTTCCTGGAGATAAAATCATTATTGTTCATTCCTGTTTCTTGGGTTTATTTATTTTTTTGTTTAAGCGTGTTTGAAAATAAGTTTTAGGCTTTCTTTTCCAACAATTTACATTATTTACTTTTGTCAGATTCAAGTAATTTCCGTGACCATTGTGGGATTTCCTTTCATTGAATGAGGGATACCAACACTTTAGTGTGTGTGTGTGTGTGTGTGTGCAAGCAAGACCTGAAGGCTGCGGCTGTAAAGGCCTGGCAAAGCATTAAGAAGGAGGAAACCCAGCGTTTGGTGATGT
>JAUZNJ010036834.1:0-11703 GCA_034780135.1 Jordanella pulchra
ATCCCATCAAGTCATTAGGTTAAGACTACACTCACTTGATGAGATGAATGGAGTCTCGTGTGCTACTGCCTGGGTGGAAAGAAAACCAGCAGCCACACGGCCCTTTCTGGAACCAGTTTGAGACCCCTGGTTTACACTATGACTGCTTGCCATGGACTGTGCTGTTTACACAGCCTTAGTCAGAGTATTTCTCTAAAAAGAAGCTCTGGATCAACACAAAAAGAAGAGATTACTAAAGGGAAAGAGAAGGACTTTCATGTCATGCAAAAAGGAAGAAGTTGGAGGATCACTTTCAAGTCACAAACAGAACTCCCAAGACTGTAGTTTACTTGGGTTGGATTACTTTGTCATGTCTGTCCAGCTAGTCAGACCTGACTGACCTGACTGTTCCAGCATCCAACCAGGTGGCAGCTAGTCTAACTTTTGTTAATCTGTTGAAGTGGAGGATTTCTCACCAAACTCAGTGATTCTCGAAGCTTTTGCTGCCAAGAAAGCAGAGTTTAGGAACACTCACTATGGAAGTATTTGTCTGAGTGAATTGCAGTTATACCCAAACTATGGTACTATAATATCTAAAGCATGTTGCAACGTGTACCGACCAACGGGATATTTAAACTGCAATAGCAATTTTTCAGCCCTGGTAAAAAAAATACTTAGAGAATTTTAAGACAAATATTGTAGAACTAAACAAGTTCACAAAAATATATAAAATGCTCTTGATCTATATTAGGTAATATAACAAATTTCCTCAGTTTATCAGCAGTAAAATCGATTTTGGGAGATCTACAAAACATTTTAAAATAAGTAAACCGTTAGAGTTGCTAGTTATGTCTCCCAAAAGTACTTACTAGTCAGTTAGTGCACAATCAAAGTAACTTCATACAAGGCAAAGTAACTGCAATTACTTTAAATATTTTAAGATGTCATGAACTTTGTATGATTTCCTTGCTTTTGGAGCTTAAAATATACCGTTGAGTGTAAAACATCTTATATGAAATGTTTAGTACTGATTAATAAATGTACATTTAATTAATTAATAAAAAAATCCATATATCTGAAAACATTATACTCTGATCTACACAGTTTTGTGCTAGTGTTTGGAAAAGGTAAATACTCTTCCTTTTGAGACCCAGTCATCCTATAATGATTGCCCAAAAAGTTTCTTCAAACTAAACAAGGGATGTCAAACTCCATTCCTTAAGGGCCAGTATTCTGCAACTTTTAGATACTCCCTGGTGTTACACACTTGAATCAAATAACTTAATTACTTTCTCAGTTGAAGTCAAGTTCTCCAGAGTACTGCAAAGGACCCAATTATTTTATTCAGTTGTGTTAAAGCAAAGATGCATCTAAAAGGTGCTACACACCGGCCCTCAAGGGATGGTGATAGTGAGGTAAAAGTGATGGTTTATCAATACAACAAAGAAAAAATTAGCAGGCCTCATAGAGTAACAAGGAAAACAAGCAAATTCTAAAGAATATTGGTGATTATTTGAAGCCTCTGCTTCTTTATTATATACAGGTAAACTGATATTGTTTTTTTCTCCATATACCTGCTTTTAAACTTGAAAATAAGACAAGGTAAAACATAAAAGTCATATTTCAGCTGCTGAATTTTGCCACCATAAGGAAGGTGGTCATTGAAATACATGCAAAAAGACAGCCCATAAGGCTGTGCAATCAAGGATGAGTGGTTGCCAATTTTAAAGACAGTACCTCAGAGTGATCTGGAAATTAAGAAGAGATTTTTAAAGTGGGTTTTACCTGCGTTCAGCCAAGTAGTGTCTGTAAATGTTAGAGCTCTCTTCACGTGTCTCGCACACAGATAAGCATTACTTATCTTCCAGTCTTTCACATCACTTTTATCATCCCTGCTCTGCCTGACAGTCTCTAACACGTGTGCACAGTCATGCATGTAGCTACACCAAGACACACTGAGTTTTTTCACGTGTGGAAGTAGAGCAAGGAGAGGGTTCAAAGCCTGAGTGATTTCTTCGAGAAGAGGATACGGACTATATCTTAAACTCAGATCACCTGCTCTCTTATCTTTTATTTTCCCACACTTCTTTTTTTCACACACCCCCACCCCCAACACACTCTCAGGTAGACATAATCTGACCAGAAACACTCAATCAAGCAATGCACAGATTTCCTTTTTATTGCAATCTATCCTGCCTCTTTGTCCCTCTTGCTCATCACTCTTTGGAGGACTCTTCAGGTCCATCTCCCTCTTTTTATTCAGAGGATTTAAAAGGGTCTGGTGATCCTTCAGAGCATGGCTTCATTAGTTCCTGACTAAATTACAAACAATGAGTTTTTTTTAGAAGTTGTAATCAGAAAGGTAGAGATTTGGGAAATGTTTTCTCAAAGAGAAGATGGAAATGCAAGGGGATGTGTAAAAAAAATGGAATGAAGAAATGACATATGGCAATAGATTTGTAATCAGTGGCAGTTCAAAACAAAATGTGGGGGGGGGGCATTTTTTTTCATGTAGCCACAGGAAAAAGTAAAAAAAAAACAACACATAAGTAAATAAAAACATGGCGAGAGCACATGCTTGTGTATTTCAGGTGAGCCACAAAGGCAAAGTTGCCCCTGATCTCACAGATGAAAACCAAGATCCAGTTTAATATGACCGGAGCTCAAAACTGACTAGTTTCTAATTAACTGTTGAAGTAAACTGTTAAGATGGACTATTAAATTGCTCCAAGGGATAAATCAGTACATTTTTAGTATTATACAACAAAAAATGATCTCATTAAGTAAAGATCTTTAAATAAGTGTATTTACCCTAAATTTGAGCAAGTAAATAAGATACATATACAATAATGAGTATCTTTCCTCTTATAATGAGATAAGATATGATGCACTTGAAATAAGATAATAGAGTTGTCTTTTTTTCTTATTCAAAATGTAAATCACCTTATTCCATTGGCAAATTGTCTTATCTTTTTGCTCAAATGAAGGAAAATAATTTTTATAAAAAAGAATAAGGCTTACTTACATTTCAGCTTTTGTTAGGTCACAGTTTTTTAAGTACAAGGGGCAAAGACCTGTTCTACTGGGTGACTGGGCCCTGTTGGCCCCTTTCTAGAACCACCAATGATGACAGTCAAGCAAAACCAGCAGATCCTAACTTAGAATAACAGTTAACATAATGTGTACATAATGTGTAACTTTCTCTAACGGATGTAGATGGTGTTATGATTAGTTGGATTTTCTCACAGGGGCTGAGATAAAAAAAAAAGAAAAAAAATCAAAAAGGATAAAGGAAGACTGAGTTTATACAGTATAAGAGAAGATAAAGTAAAGAAGTAAAGACAAGTCATAGATGGAAAAGGGCATGGGGGGATGATTAAAAAACCAACTGGATAAGGTTTAAAGTGCTATCTGCTTGTTATCTAGAGCTTTCCCTGCATGTGGGCCTAAGTGTGTGTGTGAGAGAGAGCAAGAGAGAGAGAGAGAGAGAGAGAGAGAGAGAGGGAGAGAGAGAGAGAGCGAGAAAGAGCGAGAGAGAGCGAGAGAGAGAGAGCGAGACAGAGCGAGAGAGAGAGAGAGAGAGAGAGAGAGAGACAAGGAGAGGAGGAGGAGACAGAGAGAGCGAGAGAGAGAGAGAGAGAGAGAGAGCGAGTGAGAGAGAGAGAGAGAGAGAGAGAGAGAGAGAGAGAGAGAGGGAGAGAGAGAGAGAGAGAGAGAGCGAGAGAGAGCGAGAGAGAGAGCGAGAGAGAGAGAGAGAGAGAGAAAAGGAGAGGAGGATGAGAGAGAGAGAGAGAGAGAGAGAGAGCGAGAGAGAGAGAGTGTGTGTGCACATACTATACGATCCATGCTCATTTTTTCTTTTGCCCTGCTGCTTGTTCATTCTCTGGGGACCACAGGGAGCAAAGAAACAATCTTCCCCTACTAGAATATACGTAGTTCCCAGTTTTTGTTTTTTATCAGCCCCACTTCACTAGTTTATCTGCCCGGATGTTTACTGTCATTATGACATATAATGGGATCAAATATAGCCTTCATTAAGGTTTTCTTTTCCAAAATCAACTAAATAAATGATCTCCTCAAACAGACACTGTGTGGATCTTATATCAGCTGCTGAAATAAAGCAAAGACAGACACAGGGATGGGCTGCTTACCGTTATGTCTACAAGTTTCTGGTTTAAATTACTCGGGGAAATCCATAAAACTTCCTGTTCATGTGGAATAACAGGAAATGGGAGAAGCCCTAAAATGTTGTTATGGATTTAGATCAGGTTCAGAAAGAAAGATTTTGGAATTCTTAAGAAGAATTTTGTTTCTATGTAGATCTTCAATCAGTGGTTACTGATGGTTTAGTTTTGTTTAGCTTTTGAAATATTTTAAAAGTCTTGGTCGAGGTGTGTAACTCAATCTTTTTAGCTTCTGACCTTGAAAGAAATCAGTCAAAAGGACTTTCTATCATCACCATTTAATGAATCAGGACAAAGATTTGTAATAGTCAGTTGAGTAATACATTTAGGATTAACAACATATAGTGTTTCGGCACCATAATACTAGGCCTTTTTAACGCTGTGTAAAGTTAATTTACCGTATTACCACCAGACCATGACAGATGCACACATGAATGAGTGGAGCAATCATGGGTTGATATCATGTAAAGATGTGATTTGACCAAACACAGTGGCACCATCTGCACCACTGTTGCCTCACAGCAAGGAGGTCCTGGGTTTAACTTCCATTCTAGGGGCTTCCTGCCTGGAGTTTGCATGTTTTCTGCAGGTACTCTGACTTCCTACCATGGTCTAAAAAAATGAAAGCGAGGTTGATTGGAAAAATACCTAAATTTCCCCTAGGTGTGAGTGTGTGGACTGTAGTATGTCTCTGCTCTGTGACAGACTGATGACCTGCCCAGGATGTACCACCCATTCATCCATAGACTGTTAGACATATGCACTAGCCCCCCCCCATGACCCTGGCAGATAAGCAAATGAATATGGAGTTACACAAGCAGGAAAATGTTCTGTTTTATTGCTGTAAAATGATGGGATTGAATGTATTGAGATACTCCTCTATGCAAATTATTCCACCTCCTTTACCTCTTTATTGCATTGTCATTTACTCCTTCATATTTGTCTTGATTACAAGATAGGAAGTCTGCAGTTTGGAAAGTAATGGTGTGAAAACTAAAAGGTTGCCACCCATAACTATTGAGGTAATGTTTTTCTTTAAGAAACCTTTGGCAAGGCAGGGAACTAACACACAGGAGCTATTTAACAGCATAATGTGGGACAGCTAATTGAGCCCCTAGTCCAACTCATTAGTCTGACAGCTAATAGCTTCTTCAACTCTGAGTGATAAAATGAACAAGATGAAGCAATCATATTCTTCCAAATGAGAACATTTAGTTAAGACTTAGTTAAGGCCGTGTCAATCTGCTGAAAAACAAAATCTTTCAAAAGACCTTAAATTCTTGGTGATCATAAAAATTATCACAATGTATTATGCACCAAAGTAGATTTGAATTCTTGATTTTTCTTTGGTTAAAACTTATGGGAGTGTCATAATAAAACACAAAACAGGGGGAAAACTCTCTCCAATGTGTTCGGTTTAATGTGTAAAAAAATATTAACTCACTATAATAAGGTCATTGGTTCTTTTTAAGTATATATGATAATTTGATAAATAAAACAACAAATGTTTTTGTAAATATTTAAAGTTTGTTGATGACATTTGCACTGTTTTACCTTGGAGAAATACAACTATATTACAAAAACTAGTTATTAGTTCAGCAAAATCACAAAAAAAAAGGCTTAGATTGGACGCAAGCAGAATTTCGTCCAGCTTTTCTCAAACATTTTCAACAGCTAGGTATTTTTGTCAGGAGTTTTTAAGAAACTTAGGAAGATTTTATCTAAGCAGAAAATACAAGGGAATGTTTAAACCCAACAACACACTTGGAAAAAAACTATTTAATTCCAAAGACAGAACACTCAAACCAAAGCTTATGTTAATGTGGCCAATGCTCCAAGGACAACTTAAACTCCAAAATACTGGACGAACCAAAAGGCTACACAAAAGCATAATGTAGCACATAGAAGCCAGCAGTTCTGGGCAAGATTCAGCTTTACACAAAGGAAACACCTTCATTGACCAAATAGGTTTAGATATTGAACAGAGAGGACAGATGGTTTGAAAAGAAAGTTATCTTTGTCCATCTATCTCAGAACAGGGGGGAAGGATTGCATTTTCAGTTTCCAATTGTCTAGATCTTCGTTCTGTGTGATTTTTTTCACAAACTGTTTAAAGGGTCCTTGTCACTTACTATGCCCATAAAAGAAAATAGTGTTCACATTGTTCTTTTAGAGCCTGAAAATGATATTTGCACTGGGCACGATCAGCCGACGTAAACAATGTTGTACGCTGTCTGCTGGCAGTACTTACTCATATATTAACTTGTGGACTTCAACAGCCTATTCTGAGGGTAACCCGCTCCTTATCCCGCATGTCAACCATACACCTCCCCTGTGAAAATTAATTTCTAGTTTATTAATGCCGTGCATGCGCAAAATTGTACCTTTGGTTATGTCACCTTGTTTGGTAAATAATGCAAAAAAACTTTAGTTGACCAACAAATGGGGCAAAAAGTTTAAAGAAGAAATGATATAATACAAGCCAAAATGGCTTTATTTAATAAGAAAAGCCTTTGTTTTCATACCGACTATTGTAATAAAAATGTGTAAGTAAGTGTTCAAATGGGTCTGTTCAATGACCTGTACAGGTATTAAAATTAGCAAGCTCAAATTGAAAAAATGCCCAGCTGAATAGGATAATTCAAAATATGCCCAAATTTAGATCTAGTGACTTAGCGAAGTTTGTCTCAAGCAAGACAGTTGAGTCTTAAAAAGGAATGGAGAAATTGTAAGGCAGACTAGATCTAAGGGAGAGGTTTGAGGAAAATAATTCACACTGTAAACATACTATTGCTCAGATGACAGGAAACTAGGGCTTATTGGCCAAATAGACATTGCTTAAGCTTTGAGGAAAAAAAGTAGCAAAACTGGTCCAATTTATCTCTTTCTCTTCCATCATAAGAATGGCAAAATAAATCATGTGTATACATATGTATACAGTACATAACAAAGCAGGCCACCAATACAGCCCATCACACCTTTAGGTAATTACTTCAAGGGTACTGTGAGTGTTTCCCCTAACCCCAGAAGAAATACTGACAGATACATTGGTTTTATCTCCTTTGATTTTATCTCCAATAACACATACAGTAGCATATAATTTGTTTTAGTAACAACAATAAGATCTCTAGAGAACTTCCTACCTCTCATATTATTTTTATGGTCCTGACTGTTGAACTGGCTCATCTCCGTCTACTTGAAGTTTCACTTAAGTGATGAATCACTACTGTGAAGCTGAAGGAAGAAGAAAATTACTTTTTGGTTGGCTGAATTGGTGAGATGAGCTGGTTAAGACAAATATGAAAATGATTTAAAAGAGACAAAGAGGCCAATGCAGAGAGGTACACAAACATTAAAATTATTTCTGATTTCTTTTTCTATTAAAATCTTCCCTGCAGCCAATCACTAATGCTTCAATGGATCACATCATCTAAATAACATAGACATTTAAAGATGCTAAACCTATATATTTACAGAATCAAAAGCTAGTATGAGGTTATTCTCTATTAAATCTTTATAAATATTTAGAAATAAGAGTGAAGCCTTTGTACTTAAACCACCTTTCTTATTCCTTCCCCTTCCCACTCCTACAAAAACAAGAAACATACAAGTTTTCAATGTCGTGTGAGAAAGGAATCCATTTGATAAAGAGCCAGAACAGGAAACAAACACAAGACACAGCTAGTAAGATAAAGACTGAACACGTAAAAGGAAGACCAATTGAAAGAGTGAGGTGCAGCAGCAGCAGTAGGGGGTCAGTCTTTTATCTTGAAGCGGAATAAATGAAGAGTGGTGACGGCACTGTGAGCTGTAAGCTGCTTCAATATTTTATCAGCGCAGTGAGGTCTGGCATCAAAAGTTAGCCGTTTTTCCCCACTATTTTGGTCGTTGACAGCCCCAAATGCCACCAGTGATGAGTGTGAGTGGAAAGAAAAACAGGAATAATTTTTTTTCTTCTAGTTCTTTACTCATTCACAATTTCTTTTTTTTTTGTGGATTCATAAATGATAAACAAGACTGTCCCTTTCATGCGGAATGCAAGGGTATGTAAAAGTACTTTTCTTGGGAAGAAGTCACAGCATTCCTCTTGTTTCAGATCTTGAAGTGACCAATTATTTTAATATTATTATTATTTTTGCCTCAGAGTGAGACAGTTATCTGCTTTGCCATGCTGATATGTAGTTCTATACAAAATGTGGCTTGGGGCCTCAGGGGGACCATTAGGGCTCCCTCTTTTCCTCTATTTTCATCTTTCTTAACTTTTCTGTCTTTGTATTTTATTTTGTGACCTACTTAAAATCAGGTCACTTAAAATTTTCTCTACAAAGATCAAGCAATTTCAGAGTTGCCTTTGCTAATGATTTAAATGTATCTTGTATATGACATACAGAAGGTAGCCTTGAATATTACTGAAATAGTTGATGGCTGAGGACATCAACAGGTGCATAATGAAGGATGATGTTTTAAATGAAAACAGGGTAACTTAGACTGAGGAAACCAGGGTGACAGGATTGGGATGACAACAGAGGACCAGACAATAGGCAAATAGAAATAAAACATGACTTTAATACAACAGGGAGCAATTGGAGCAATTGAAAACAGGTGAGTTCAATTAACTTCAACAATGAGTGATGAAGATTCCCAAATACAAAGCCATATTGTTGAAATATGGACTGGTGACCTATCCAGGGTATACCCCCTTCACCCATCAACTGCTGTACATAGGCACCAGCCCCAACGCGACCCTGACATAAGAAGCGGGAGAAGGATGGATGGATGGACAGATGGATGGATGGACAGTTGGATGGGTGGATGGTTTTATCTATCTAGTAGTCATATTTGTCCTGGCTATGAACTGGACAAATAGTTTTCTTTATTATATCAAAGTCCAGGAAATGCGATCAGAAATCTGCCCATGTAGTTATTTATTTGTAAACTTGACTGGATCCACTTTGCTTTTTAATCAACCGACTAATCAACCGATCCACTCTACTCTAAAATGACTTCGATTTGAAGATAGAAATTTGAGAAGTGGCTTATTTTAGAGAACAAGCTGGTGCCTCTGGGGTGCTTCAGAAAAACTCTGTGGTGCTAATAGTGGAACCACTCTGACTGACTAGAATTCTACGTGCAACTTGTGGAACGTAAGGGTAAGGTAGGAGTTTGGGAAAGGAGGGTGGATGGTTCTTATCAAACAACCAGAAATGCACCAGAAAGGCTCATCTTAAACCTGGAGGATGAGCAGTTATCGGGTGTAAAAATCTATTGACCTGATAGCTATGAGTTGTGCATTCACAAATTTGGCCTTTGTGGAATGATGTAAAGAAAAAAATCATTGTTGAAAGAAAGCCATAAAAAACGAAAGAACCGCGTATAAAGCAGGAGTTATTGTGCGTTCACACGAACATGTTTTGAGCGTCAGAAACAAACAGACTTTTACATGCAAAGTATTTACATCAAGGAGGATTGAGAAGTCCTGCAGTGTATCTTAAACCTTATCGAGCGTCATGTGCTGCACGTTTTAAGTTTTCAAGAGTTGATGCGCATCCAAAATAGCAAATACCACAGTTGGGAAATCTGATTTTTAGTCACTTGGCACACCAATCAGAGAGGTTTATGCGGGAGCAGGGGAAGAGTGCTATCTTCTCACACAGAGCAATCAGCATAAAACCATAAATAACCTATAAATATAAAGGGTTACAATCCAATAGATTTATATTAGATGCCATGTGACCGAAACCACTCTGACGACCTACTTAACGACCCATCAGAGTCACCTTTTGTTTCTTCTCTCCCCCTTACATAACTTTTGGACACACCTACATTATATTTATCTCTGTTTTCTCCTGCATCAGTCAGATCTGAAGAAGTCTCTTGGATGAGAGGCGAAACGTCTTCTAGAAAACTACGCGTCCAGTTGCCTAAACTGAACTTTCCTAACTTGACCATGAGCTGGATGACTGAGAACCTTCACCGATATATTAGATGCCAGGGAAAAGTGAACATTCTCTAAAATACTCAACTGTGGAAAAGCAATTTATAATATAATATCTACATTGACTTAAAGTATCAATATTTTCAGTAGAAAAATATTTGATTTCATATTTTTAATTTTAACCACATACCTAAAAAACACATATTCACTTTTGACCAACCTAGTATTACAATCCTGATGAACTGACTGCATCGTTGACATTTCTGGTGTACCTTTTCTATTTTTTAAATCAAGCCATTACATCTGCAATTGCACACAATAGAGCAATAAAGGAAAAGATGTTACAAAACAAACTATGTTATAATGCTTTATCAGAATCTTACATAAAGGGGTTTTTCACTTGATGTATGGATCTATGAGTTATACTCATGAGTTCATTTGAATATCTCATAAAGGCCTCCCTCCAGCAAGCAGCTATTTTAACTGCGCTGTGCCAGCACTGTTAACAAAGGCCCACTAACTCCAATCAGTGAGGGGTGATAGGAGGCATAGCGTAATGATTCTGGTTCAAATTTAGGATGAAGTGCCTCTCTTAGAAGTTAATCTGCACACAGCAGTAACTTCTCCTCTTCAGTTTTTTTTTCTCCGGGAGAAAAAACCACCAGAGGTGGTGAGACACTGGCAAATAATGGAATGGTACCCATACTGGAAGAGGTGGCCTCACTTTGAAGAAAAGTGTTTACCAAATAGGAAATTAAAACCAACATAAAGCTGATGGCATTATTTCATTACATAGTTGCCTAAAGGTGACCGTAAAAGCTTCAGAAAGTGTGATTTTTGTAGAATAAAATCTTTGGCTCAAGTTTCTGTTTTTATCACGCTTAGAAAGACATACTCCAAAAGATTGTAATTATAACATAGAAAGGTCTAGTCAAATGTTGACTGAGGTGGTTTACAGAAAAAAAAAATGTTGACAGACTTCACTTATTTTTATTTTTTCAAATGTTACTGTAAGAGTGTGTTGCACAGTGGCTCAGTTGGTAGCACTGTTGCCCTAAAGCAGCAGTTCATATAGTGGGGAGCACACCTCCAAGGAGGTCCTAGAGTAATTGCAGGCAGGATGGTTGAAATGACCTGGATAAATGACCAATTTAGAGAGGTAGTTAAAAAAAACATATACTTATAGCTATTTTCGTACACAGTAAAATAAACAGTTAGGCTTACAATGATTGCGATTTAAAAGCTATATTTTTGTAATATAAAGGAGATTGTAGTTTATTTTATTGCAATATGGCCAATCACTTCTTTGCTCAGCTGTAAAAAAGGTTGGTCAAAGCAGGGTACAAACTCCTTGCTTTAAATCAAAGAGGGGCTGACCAAGAACACTTTGGGAAAAGCTGCCCTAAAGCAGAACCTGTGGTCTATCTCCGTGGGGTTTGCATGGATGAATTCGTCCTGCCAAAATCCAAAAACATGAATGCTAGGTTATTTTTTCTATCTAAAACTGTAGCTTTAGGTACCAGCTCTCCTGTCATGATCCGTCTGTCTTTGTGTTGAGTTTCTGTTCTCTGTGCTCCCTGTGTCCCCTGATTGCTCCCAGGTGTG
>JAUZNJ010036835.1:0-11703 GCA_034780135.1 Jordanella pulchra
GGATGGATGGATGGATGGATGGATGGATGGATGGATGGATGGATGGATGGATGGATGATGGATGGATAGATGGATGAATGGATGGATGGATGAATGGATGGATGGATTTATATTTAGTATTTTGACACTAAATGTTACACAAAAAAGCACTAAATGTAAAGAAACTTCACCAAACAACAGCAACGTGATTTTGACAAAACGTTTCTGTTTTGTTGAATTTTTTGGGGGGTCGATAATCACATTTTAGTGTCCTGGTGTTTACCGAGCCCTGGTTTAGATGCATTTATGGTCATATGGCCTCATACAACCATCTCCAATGAATCTGACTGAGCTGGAGTTATTTCACATTAAGTCAAAGCATGTTATCCTACTTCAAAACTGGGGCCCCCAAATATTTCAATGTGTGACCTAAAAAGTCAGTGGCAAATAAAGATCATTATATTAATTTCTAAATAACTTTATTTTTAAATTATATTTGATTTTGGATGTAATCATTTTAAATGTATTTTAATTTGTTTTGTGGGACATTTAATTATTTGATTGTACTTTTTAAAATGTAATGGTATATTTAACATGAGTAAAGTATTAGATAAACAAATAAATAAATGTGTTATGTACGCATTTCATTATATTATGTATTTAATGACACATTATTGTTGATATATTTCCATATATATTTTGGCCCTGTATATATCACATCATAATGATAAATAAATAAATAAATAACCATCTAACGACCCCCTACTTGGAGTCTTAACAGTCCGACTTGTGAGCTTAAATCAACAGGTGGTTCCGCTAAGTATTTCTCAGGGAAAGTTTGATTTATTTATTCTTTTAAAGTTAGGTATCTTGTAGCTTTAAAGTCATTAATCATTTCCCTTCAACCTGAATAACAGTTGATCTATTACATAAAATCCAGCTGAAATGCATAAAAATGGATAGTTTCAATAGTATGAAATGTTGGGTAAAATGAACAGGGTGTGAATTGTTCTGCAGGTGACCCGGTACCGGGGGAACAACCCCTAAGGAGCATCACTGTTCAAATGTAGCAGAGATTTTTATTTTTTTTCCAGCAGACTGGCACGGGATCGCCTTCATTCCGGTTGGTGTCACATGCTTCGCTGACTGGAACATGTTAGATCCTGTCACTGTTTCCCATTACCACTGCGTGGGAATGTGTAGCTGCTGGACAATAGCTTAGTCCTCACACTTTTTTTGTGACCAACCAGAAAGTCATTCACTCTCCCTTATCAACATAGATAAAGAACTTCCTTTTCTCTACATCCTGCAGCTATTGGGTTCCAATAACTGGTTTAGTTAAAAAGTCAGTCAAAGTATTAGAACTTCTGACCCTGAAACTGATCAGGATTGCAGTCTATTGCCCTGTGATTTGAGAGGCGATCATATAATCAACTGGCCACCCCGTTGTCGCGCTGGGCTTGTGAGATGGTAAAGGTAATCTTGAAGTGTGGGTATAGCTGCTGTGAAAGTCCCGGGGGAAATCAAGAGCCTTCACAGCTGCCCTGCCTGCCTGCCGCTTTGCAACACAACTTTAAAATGACATGCTGGCCAGCGGGCGCACGAGGAGGGACACAAACTTCAGCTTGACCTTAAAGTCAAATACCACAGATTTCTTGGTGAATCTGCTTAGATCTCCAGAGTTAAGACTCCTCTTTATTGTTTTACTGAGCTCCTTTAAAGAAATATTAGTATTAAAGATGTGAAGAGTAAAAAAAAACATTTGGAGCAATAAGATTTTCCTGCAAATAATAATTTCCTGTATTATGGAGATCTCTGTATCCCACCAGAGTGAGATCTCGGCATGGAAAATCAATGCATCTGGATGAGGGATGAGAGGATTTCGAGCCAACGTACGATGAAGTGTTGCATTGTCTGGCTTCCCTTGACAGCTCCGTGGAGAAGGAAAATGGCTTGACTCAGCTTTCCAAGAAAATGTCAGCGCGCTGCAAGACCGACCAATATGTTGTCCAAATAAATAAAATGTCAAGTGAATAACAAACCAAGAAGCATCTGTTGCCATTACCTTGACACTTCTCATTTCTGCAAATTAAGCCTGTGACAGGACGGGATATGAATAACAGTCAGTCAGGCTCGAGGACGAGCGGTACGGAAGTGGCTTCTGTGCACCGCAGATAGAAACAGTACTCTTATCAAACCTTTGGCATGCACCAAATTCAGTTCAATGTTTTTTAATCGCATGTAATTGTTTGAATAAATGTCAATTGCTTGCTGCATTGTCTTCCAAAAGTGTCTTCGTGACCCGAGAGAGTCATGCATCAACACACTCCAGAGTACAAGAAAAAGCATGTTGTGCTTGAATTTCTGAGTCACTCCATCGATTTGGAAAAATAAAATGAGGGAGATTATTTCCTCAGTTTGCAAGGAGAGTTGAAGTATAGCGAAAGCTTTCAGAAGGAAGCATTAATTGAGAAAACCATGAATCATCAGCCTTTTAGAGTAAACCTATGCAAAAAAGGGAAAAAATGTCTTTCTGCCACCATGTTGTTCTGATTCCTTGAATGCTTTTCTGAGCACTCGAGGTGAGTGCACTGTACAATCTATCAGTGTCGTTAAACTGTTTTATGTGTGCAGCTACAGAGCAGTAAATCCTGCGGCGTGAATCTGTCATGTGTCAGAACGTCTTGTCATTAGCAGATTTATCTTGTGTGCAGCCTATTTGTCTTTTTAAACTGGAAAACAAGGCGGAGTGTTTGCAAAACATCTGATATGGAGGAATTTTCTAATCCTGGCACAGATGAGAGCGACTGTAGGTAAACAGTACTTCATACAAATGAGATGATTTGACCCTTTCAGCTCTCCTATATACATATTATTGGATTCCCATCAACTCAAATCAGCATGATGCAGTTTTATAGTTTCCTCTTCTCATTCTTTCTAAACTCTAGTCAATTTTATATATGTATATTTATATGTATAGAGCTTTTCCAAGACTTGACCAAAGCACTACGCTTAGTCATTCATGTACACACTGATGGTGGTAAGCTGCTACAGTTTTTTGGTTACGTTCAATGTAACACTGCCTGTCTCTTTGGTATGGTATCACAGCACTTCAGATAATGAGGCTGTTCTTTAGGAAGGCTGAAAAAAGTCTAAGACAGTGGGGAAATGTGTTTTCTTTCTCAACATGTCTTCTTTACATTAGCTAAAGCAAGAATTGTGCCTGTCACTGTGCAGATTAGCTGCTAAAAGAGCCTGTCTAGGATCTCAACTCATGTACTCACATGTAAATTAATTTAACCTCATGTTGACATATTAGAATACTTAGTTATTATATGGTTTGTATTTTTAACTATAGGTTGTGTGTAAAAGTAAAGGAATGTGGTGTAGGATTTGTTCTCCTTGGCTCCAATACCTCTATGTTTTATGGACCATTAGGGGGCCTCAGGACCAGGGTCCTGCAGCTGGGGACTGTTTTAGCACTGAGAAGGCTACAGATTTATGATATGTTTACTATCATCTCTCAGTGTGAACCTGGGAAATTAGGACAACAGAGCTTCAAGTTTTTTTAATTCTTAATTTGGATATTGAGAGTGGCTGCACCATGTGGTTAGCAGCAAGAAGGTTCTGGGTTTGATTCCCAGCCCACAGTCTTTCTGCATGGAGTTTGCATGTTCTCCCCATGCATTCATGGGTTCTCTCTGGGTACTCCAGCTTCCCCCCACAGTCCAAAAACATGACTATTGGGTTAATTGACTTCTCTAAATGGACCTTAGGTGTAAGTGTGTGTGTGTGTACATGGTAGTACGTTTTTGTGTGTGTCTGTGTTGCCCTGCGACAGACTGACAACCTGTCCTCTGTGGACCCCACCTGTCTTCCATAGTCTGCTAGAGATGCTGCAACAGTGATGGAATAAGTGGGAGAAGATGGATGGTTGGATGGATACCGAGAGTCAAATCACATTGTTGGGTTTTGCCTCTTAGTTTTGTAGCGTGATCTGCAAAGATGTTTTATCAAATAAAGCGCTTGATTTTAACTCAAACAAACTCTCCGAATACCTAAGGAAAGTGTTCAACAGCTCTTTGTGTCAAATCTTCGCAGAATTTGTCGTGCTTTGCCTCACATCATAATTCTCTGATTGTATAGAGTGGATGTGTTGTTCACCAGGCAGGCACAGCTTGGTCATGGTTGGTGCTTCCTGGAGGAGGTGGACAAAACTGCCCCATACAGGACAGAGATCAACCACTGGTTTTCCAGGAGGGGCTGGTGCTTAGAAATTTAATGACGATTAGTCAGACACGCATGAATCAAGCAAAATATCACTTACAGCATAGTTCTGATGAAGAAATAGCATTATAACACAGTTAAAAGACGATTTTACATGATTGAAGCCCTTTAGGTAAAAAACAAAATATTAAAAAAAGGGATGAATATTTTTGTTAAGGCCTAGTGCTCAGAACAAGCAACTGACCAGCGGCACTTTTCACGACACATTTGTCATTGTTTCTTCTCTTATTAAACTTGCAGTTCAAGCGCATTTTTGTGATGCATCAGAGATAGTACTAGTGGGTTTTGCATTCCTGATTTTAGACAAAGACACATGAAAGAGGCTTATCGTTTCTGCAGGGCTTATCCCCTGAAAATGAGCTAATTAAGAGAGAAAAATGTAATGCCTGATCCATGAACTGCCTGAGTCAGCTAAAAAAACACAAAGGAGATACACCCTAAAGATGAATGTATTGGTCATAACCTGCTAAAAAAGAGAGAGACACCAAAAGTACACGTCCCAAATTAACTTTATTCGCTACAGAGAACAAAAAAGGAGCCAGGCTTGTGTTTGGTGGGATAAAAGGAGATGTTTTAGCATAAAAATTCTGTTATTGCAGCAGAATAGTCACACACAGAACATGTTCATTTAGGTGGTGGAAACCCACATAATACTTTTTCTATGTTACCATTGTTGCTGCAACTCTTGGTAGAATATGTTAATAGTAGATTTTAATGGAACATTGATTTATTTATTATGTACTTTTAAACCCAAAATGATTCATGTTCTTCTGAGCTTGAGATTTAAAGGCAACGTTTTAGTTGAAGCAGCTCGGACTGATAGTCTCGGTAAAAATTTGTAGCAGTAGCTTCAATCTAATGAAGAATCTGTGGAAGGAACTAAAGATTAGGGTTGATGGCCAATAGCAAACAGTGGAAACATGCAAACACAGGTCAGAAATTAGACTACCCTAATACTAGCAGAAGCTTTTCTGTGATACATTTCGTAATTCAATATTCTAATAAAATACAATTTTGAAAGGCATTGTAATTTTTCTCACAATTAAAATTTGCACAGCAATTGGCATATGGCGTATGCTTTTGGACATAAATCAATGACGTAAATACAAATATCTGCAAAAGGATGACTTTTAAATCTGCTTTTGATCACTATTAGCTTGCTTTTATCATGTCTGTCAAAATTAACTGTATTTGCAGAGGTTTAATAGTCATTCTTCATACAAGTAATAATTGTTATTGACTTGTTGCTCCAGGTTATCTACCTTGTTTTACAGTTTGCACTTCTTGTTTTGAGTGATGTCTTAGCAGTGGTGTAGACTTTTACAATGATGCGAGAAAAGCCACTGAGAAACACTGTGAAGGAGCAAAGTTCATTGGAAAGCGTTTAAGGGTGAGATTTAAGGTTTAACATAGAAAAATACCTTTAGTTTCAGGATTCAGATTTATATCTTTAGATAGTTTAAAAAACATAGCATCATATCTATATAGATAAAGGATTTAGAAAAAGTTGTAGCCATATTTAGATGTAGATTTTGCAAAAGGAAAAAGCCCTATTTTTTTAAAGAAAGTGAACAAATTATGTAAGTATGACATTAAAATATTTTTTGCTAATTTTCTAGATTTTGCACACCATAATGTGTTTATTTGTGATGTGTTTCCTAAAAAAGTGTGGATCTGCACATGTACGGTAGTATCAACATCAAATAAACCCTCATGAAATGGTCTAGTAACTGCAGATAGTATTAAAATTATGTATTTAATTTAATGTATTTAACACCTTTAGGGAAGATAAAACATCAATTATTGCTCTAATTACCCTCTACTGCAGGCATCCTCAAATCTGGCCCTTGAGGTCAGTTTTCCTGCACATTTTAGATGCATCTCTACTTCCACACCTGAACATTATTGTTAAATCACCTCCTCAGTTTGCAGCCAAGTTCTCCAGAGTCCTGCTAATGACCTGATTATTTGACTCAGGTGTGTTAAAGCAGAGACACATCTGAAAGGTGCAGGACAGCGGCCCTCGAGGAACGTAGTTGAAGAAGCCTGCTCTACTGATTGAGAAATCTTCAGAGTATTTAGGCCTCAACCTCAAACAAGTTCTCCCAGAAAAAAACACACAATATCCAACACCACCTTAGGCAGATCGCAGCTAAAGATAAGAAATACTCAGTTTCACTCCAAACAAGCCCGATACTGAGCAGAGTTGTTTCACAGAGTGGTTTGTTGTTATCATTTTAGGCTAACTAGCTTTCTTTAAATCAAAAAGTCAAGGTATGCAGGAATTTACCCCAGAACTTACTCTGGGTTACCACTAACCCTACTTTGTGAAATGGGTCCCAACAGACAGGAAAACGTTCATATTGTAAAAAAGCCAACAACAGGCCTTATCGGTTTACCTCAGCTCTGATGTCGTAACCTTCACACTACTTTTACAAAGAAAATGGCGAGGATCAGTTATTCTACAACTGAACAGAAACACACTAACAACTAACACAAATTAACTTCTCAAAATAAAAGTCAGATCCAATCAGGGGTTCAATTCACTTCCATCCTCAGCTTTAGCCCAATGGTGGATGATTAGCTAAATCCCACCAAGTAACATTGTGAGGCTGTTATCATGGCTCAATCCAAATCAGTAAGGACACTATAGACAAAGCAAAGTGTGTGAGCAGTCATGGTGAACAGTGGTGTCTGCATAGTTCTGGTAGTAAGGAAGGAGGCAGTATGAGGAAGGAGGATGCTTCTTGCCAGAGTTCATTTTCTGCTGCTGGAAAACACAAATTTAAATAAACTGAAGTCAGTTCTTATCAACTTGCTGTTTATTTTTATTTCAAATAAGTTCTGTTAGCTTTTAGAAATAGATTAACATATTAAGTTGAGTTCACACATAAAAATCAAGAACTGAAATGTGTGGAGCCTCGTGTTGATCAGTGTAACCTGATATGCTGATTTCTTGGTTTTTGACGTTCCTTCTCTGCAAACTTTGAGACTTCATCAATGACCCCTGGGAAGTGCTGCACATAGTCACTTATCTGTATGGTCAAGTTTCACTTTATTTAGGAGTCAGGCTATCTAACCTTCAGATGAATTGACATTTGTTCAACCAGCTCCAAATGTACTTGTGAAGCTGATGAAGATCTAACCAAAGGTGCGGCTTCCTACTGCTTTTCCCTCACCATCACTCTCAGCCTGATCTTCTCTGTACTCATCATAAAACATGGGCTGCGTGGTGGAGCAGCTTGTAGCTCTGTTGCCTTGCATCAAGTAGGTCCTGGGTTCATTTCCTGGTTGAACGGTCTTTCTACAGTTTGTTTGCACATGTGTGGGTCCTCTGGTTCCCTCCCACAGTCCAGAAAAGATGAATGTTAGGTTAACTGGTGTCTAAACTGCACGCCTCTTTGTTTGATCTGTCCAGGATGTACCTCGCCTTCTGCTGCGGACAGGATTTTTTTCAGTATTGTGTTAGAATGATTATTTTTTATCCAGCCACATTTGCCACATTACCATTTATTTTAATATTTTTAATTATTGCTGTAGCAGTATTTAAGTGGGGCAGCTATTTTCTTGTCAGCAGTTAGGAGATCGAAACACCTGCCTTATTTTTATGACATTTCATCTTCTCTTGTTTCCATTTTAAAGAGAGGCATAGTGAAATAGGCTTGTTTTATAGCATATTTTACATCAGGAAACCAGGATATAAGGATTTTTATTTCAGATTAAATCATTTTTCAATGTTCTAAACATGTTTTCACTGGGAACTAGTAACAGCTGAGGCTGCTGTTTTCCCAGTCCTCAAACATGACTGCTGTTGGCATATCAAACTGGTTTGGTTGCCTCCCACACAGCAGGCAGTCCTGTGTTTTTGTTTTGCTTATTTTGTTTGATTGTTATTTCATCAGGCATTGCTCACACACTTCCCTGTTTATACACATGAAGAACCTACACAGCTGATGTTCTGCTGCCCTACGTGGATCCTCTTGAAATGGTTTCTTTGCTTAAAATTTCACTGATTCTAATTAGATCTTACATGCGAGATGGTTTAAAAAACATTTGTTTCTGTGTGCAATGATTAATACAAAGATTAAATGTCAAATTTAACAGGACTGCTGTTTCTGTTTCTGACATCAAAACGTTTCCATATGTGATCTTTCCTTTACTATCTGAGCCACCATTCCGTTTTTGGATAACAAAATTATCACTGTGTAACAAATAAACTTATTTTTTTCATAATGAATTACTGTGAAATTGTGCAGAGCATTAAAAACATTCACATCTCTGAAACCTTCCCACATTTTGACCTGTTAAAACCTCAGACCTGGCAGTATTTTTTGCATCTGACTTTAACATGCAGAAGCATCCAAGAAGCGGCATTAGGCGCCTTTTTGATGCTAAAAATAAGTTTTGTGTGAACACAGCCATGTAAAATGTTGTGTGTATGAAAACTAACAGTAGGTTTTAACATAAATGCATCTTTCCCACTGTGCAGCATGTGGTGGCAGTATTATACTGTGGGGATGTGGGGAAACAAGTTGGAAAAACTCTAGGACAAAGCAAAGACCCAGGAATGCAGTATTAGGTGTTTAACTGAAACATGGCTGCAGGATCCTATCCTCTACTTCAGTGTATCTGTCAAACTCAAGAGAGGAACTCTTCTGGAATGCTGGGGAGGATTTCTCAAAGACAAATTCTTCAATAAAATTAAGAACATTCTGGAAAAAAGTGAGCATCCTCTTCATCACACTGTCAAACAACAACAGTGTCTTTAATAAGAGGCTTGTCCAGATCCAATGTTTGACAGACAGCTACACAAAATCCTTCCTGCTCTTAGTTATGAACATCTACAATAAAAAACAAAACAATTCCTATGAAGCGCTATGTCAAACTTTACAGGCTACGGTATTCTTCTAATTGAGTTGAGTTAAGCTGAATTGAATTTACTTGAATTGAATTAAGAAAGGAGCTTTTGCAGCTAAATACAAGCTAGTTCGATACACGATAGCTGAATAAAAATCCATGCCAGTTTATTTGTACTAAATGCTGAACATTAGTTATCGTTACCTTTCTACTCTAATTAAAGACAATAAAACTAAGCAGTCTAAACGTGATAAACTGTGACAAAATAAAAGGAGTACAAATACCTCACAAACTAAATGTGTGTTATTTTAAAACAGTAATAAGGGGACATTTTCTTTTTTGTAAGAAACATAAAAGTCTTGAAGTTCATAGAGTCCAGTTTACTTTATTACATCAGAAAACGGTCACATAGTCACAGGAGAAGAAAAAAAGCAAGTAAGAGTAACCATTGGGGGTCAGTCACTAATGCAAAAACAAGACATACTGTTGTTAAACAGTCTTGCCTCCAGCACGGCGCTCCTTTTCTTCTATCCACCTCCGCGCTCGTCTAAATACAGCAGACAGTTGTTCGGGTCGAAGCCACCGATCTTGATGAACGACACTGTTACCGATCATTTACCACAGTTTTATTTACCACATATTGCAACATCTTGTAAAAAAAAAGAAAGAAAAAAAGAGAGCACACATGTAGCTTTATGAGCGCACAGTCAGATAATTGGTCTAATAATGCGTAATGAAATCGAAATCCATTAACCACAAGAGTGATTTAAATGAGCGATGAAAAGTAAATATCTAAGTGTCGCAGTGCAGCTTCCTGGTGGAAAGTTCCTCCGCTGTGATGAACGAATCTGAACGGGATCAACGTCACACATCATAAGACAGCATAAAAATTAGACTCGGATCTGCGGAGGCTGTACACTTTAAATGGCATTTACTGTCTGCTATATTCAGACTTTTTTTGTTTTATTTTTCCTCGTTTTATGGATAAAAAAAACAAACAAATGCTGTCAGTCGAGGAGAAAGAAAAACTTTCATCTTGGCCACTATTTCATTTGCTCTGCTACCCGACTCTGCTCATAACATTAATCATTTCATTACTTGCACAGCGGAGAGCTGCCCAGATTATGAGAAGTCGAGGAAATGTGTTTATTAAGATTAACAAATCATTAAAATACTGTCCTTATTCCTCCTGGCAGGAAAGTAGGACTTAGGGAGTCTTGTTACTCATCAGCCTCCTTTGCTAATTGAGGACATGTGGGGCCATGTAGGTCAGATTCTCACCGATCAATACTGCTGCACCCCTTTTATTCCTGGTAAAAAAACAGTTTTCTTTTCATTACCCTGGATCCTGGATGCTCTGCGGTAGATTAGCTGTCTCCTTTGCTTCGTTACCAGTCCCAGTTTCCTCCCACACAAGCTTTTATTTCCTTTGAGCAGTTCGCTGACTCTGTGTTGCACAAATACAGGAGTTCAGAGGCTCTCGGTGAACACGGCTCACCGGTGGTGGGAGTGAGTCTGGGGGCAAGGCAGCACAGGCTCGGAGGGAAGGGCAGCCATTAGGCCCGGGTGGTACAAGGCAGGCCCCGAACCTCCCAGCGCCCGAGTGGAGGGCTCCATGCCCACATTGTGGTGCAGTGAAAGGTGGGCATGGCACTGATCCAGAACGGACTGTTCACACCTGTACAGAGCCAGGGGATTCAGCTGCCGTGGTATCTGGACAGAACAGAGAGCAGGAAACAGAAAGGGGAGAAAAAGAAAAAACACATAAAATCACATATAAGGCTTCCAAAACAGCCAGAGAAGCCTCCATGCCAACATTTATCAGCTCTCAGAATATTAAGAATTGGCTTAATTTACAGCATGCTGTCAAGGCACAGCTCTGTCATTAATGGAGACTTGGCCGTTGATGCAGCGTTGCGCCCCAAGACCTGAAATCTGTGCCGCTCAAACACCCACTTTGAGCTGGAATGATTTATATGCAAGATGAAAGCCTTAAGCAAGAGTGCACACATATTTTCTGCCCTCTTTTAAATGGAGTCAAGGCTCCATTTAGAAAAGACTGCTTATTACATTACAAGCACTTCACTGATTCAAAGCCCGGTGTTCATTTTATATGCTAGTGTGGTCCGAATTATGTCCATTAAAGAAAACAAAGCTGCATCATGGCTTGTCTAAAACAGATATTAATAGATTGATGCATATTTATAGTTTCACACAAACTATGAAGGCACCCATATATCTCAGAACCAACAAGGCAACAAGATGCAAAAATATTAAACTTCTCAGTTTAGGTTTTTACTGAACTCAGCAGGAGACACTGAGGAAAGCATACATCCCAAAAACCTCAGTGGCATTTCTGCATTGGACATCTAGACTTTCTGCGTAGATCGTATTCAAGTCTGGTTACATTTTATAAGGTTTATCAGAACAAACCAGAGAAAATGTTTTAACAGAAGTATGGAGTGAATGTTGGTCCAATAATGTTGAAACCAAAGAACACGTTGTGTTCATAAAGATAAAAAATTAATCGATGAATAAACATGATCCAGAAATGAAACTTATTAGCACAAAAAAGGTTTT
>JAUZNJ010036836.1:0-11703 GCA_034780135.1 Jordanella pulchra
AACGGAACAAATGCCCAGTAGAAAAGTGCAGCTGTAGAAGATGTGTTTAAAAGTGCTTCAGGACAGTTAGAGTAACTCAGAGATATCACAGAAAAGACAACTTAGCTTAGATGGAGATAGCCTCAGCAGCAGCTCAGCATGCAGGTCAGCAATCCAAACAGCAATCCAACTGTACAAAAACAGTGGGAACATGTTTAGTTGGTTAACCTCTATGCCTCAGCACCTCCTAAAAAACGTTCAAGCATGATATTTAATTATGTCTGTGTTTTATATTGCATGAAAATGTGTATTTTTCAATTTCTTGTTTTTCAATTTTTTTTTTTGTGGTTTACTGTATAGGAAAACCTTTGAGGAGAGCATATTAGATGTGGGGTTTGCTGGATTCTTGGAGTGACCCTTGAGCACTTTGGCTATGTGGTTGGTTTTGAAATGAGCTGAGGTTTTTGCACCTTTAAAGACAGAGAGATTGCACAGAGAACACATTTTGCAAGCAGTTTTTATAGAAAAAAAAACAACAAAGCAAAAAAAGTCTAAAACACAAAGACAAAAAGTGGATGGAAGTTCCTTTGTAAAAAGGAATAAATAATTCCTTGGTTGAGGGAAATTAGAGTTTAGACGTGTTCTGCCCTTTAAGAAAACAAGAAAAAAGAACAATTAATGGCTCTGGTTTAGATTTTGAGCAACTTTCTTCTAGAGTCATGAAAACATGCAATACCTCATTTGAAGTATGTGAGAAACCCGCAGCAATATAACCCTCTGTCTCTCCTGAGAGTTCAAAATCATATTTTTGACCGTTCTGTTGTTTGGCAGAAAGGAAAAAGCAGTCTCCAGTAGCAGGATCACAGTCTGAGGGTTCCTCTGCGCAGAGCTTTGAGGTTCCACATTCTTCACTAGCAATAATTTGTTGAAGGTTTGAAGAAAAGAATTGTAAATATTTAACTTTAAAAACAATCCAATAAAATTCCTACCTTGTAATTATAGTCGTCTTTGTTTAAGCAGGTTCTAAAAATAGCACTTTCAACAATAAGGTTGTCTAAAATGAAATGTATTAAAAATAAATAAATACAAATGTATTTGTCTAAGTTTTTATTCTACCTACCTGTACATCTTCTTTTCCTTGGAGCAATAGAAAAGTTCCTTTGATTAAATAACTCTTTTTTTATTTGTTTAATCTCCATATAGGACTTGGAGACAGTATATTTCTGATTTGCTCTAATTCCCAGGTGTATATGTGACACCCCTTTACTCTGTGTCACTATAAGCTTTAGAAGGAAAAAGGAAGGGTGATAAAAAGTAGAACAAAAGAAATTAACGAGACTAAATTAAAACAGGTTATACATGTAGTGTGTCACTCAAAGAATTTTGTTTCTTGAGATCTCCCATGGAAAGAGTCACTGATTAGAAAAAGCAAGCAATCGGTTGTAAAATATTTTATTCGAGTTTACAGGCATTAAATAGACTCATGACTCTTCAAATTGTACATTACAGAAACCTAAACCAACAACACTTTTTATGCATTGTGCAATAGCTTTTAATTGATCTAAAATATAGTATAACAGGACAGCAAACCATATGTTTTATTGTAATTTAAGCTTCTTATATTATTTATTGACAGGACTAGATCGAATGTCTTTAGATTGGATTAGCAGGTTCTTCCTGTAAACTCCAGCTCAAACTTCATACCAAACATGAATCCAGCTGTAGGTAAACCAGTTTTATTATTGCAACAATTCCTGCCAAGCAAGTACACAAAGCAGATTCAACATAAATGTCAATATATTAATTACATTCCATATTTAATATTTGAGGTGCCTTATTACTAAAAACAATTAAGTTAAATTAAAAGAAAAACAGTTTAGGTTCAATCAATTCTGAACTGAAATGTTGTCAAAAGATCGTGTTTATCCAAATAACGACCGTGTTAAACTGCATTAACCTATGAAGTCGAATAGCAATCTTTAATTGGAAAATTCCAAAACAAAGTGTCACCCAATGCAGAGCAAGTGTGCTCTTTTCATTATTTCGTACTAACTTTGAATAAAAAATATCTGTCAAAGGATGGTTCATGCCAATAAATCCTTATTGGATGAAGGAAAAAGCAAAAGAGTATTAGGAATATTTAAAAGATTTCCAATGCAGGCAAATATACATACAATTTATCCTGTTAGAGTTGTGTATCAAATTTTATGTAATGTTAGCTGTTTTGTGTCAGACACTGGTATTCATTTGTGCTACCCCTTTTTATTTCCACAACCCTTGTTGTGACACTGAAAAAAATACTTCTTGTCTCAGAGCGTAAGAAACAAAATGTACAGGAATGTATGAGACTTTCCAAAAGCACAGTCCGAAAACAACTGAAGAAGGTTTAACAGCACATTGAAACGTGAGATGATATGTGTTAATAATTTCTCTATTCTATTATTTGGTTTCTAATAAACACCTGAGGTAAGTCAAGGCAGCTTTGGGTCACACATTATTGTGAAGGACAGTGGTATCCCATAGGGTAAACAGGTTTTGCAAATAATTTTGCAAAGCATGTTGCCTTTACTATTTTGGAATATTTTGTGTTTTGCATATCTTGTTGTTGTGTTTTGTATTTTCTATTTTTGTTTTGTTCAGTTTGGCGGTTCTGTATTTTCTGTTTAGGTTGTAACTTCCCAACCTCAGGTTCTTCATGCATTTATATGTATACTGTCATTTCCTGCATTTATCATCCCTCTCTGGACTTCATGCTTTAATTTCTGACAACTGTTTTACATCATATCAATTATTCCCCAATATAAACTCCTATTTTTTGTCATTTGTTATTCAGATCCTTCTGTCCAATTCTCTGAACTCCTGGGCTCCGTTTTACAAAGCAGTTTCAACAAACTCTGAGTTAAATCCTTAACTCTGAATTGATCTGGTCTGAGATTGAGAACTGAGTTTTCGGTTTCACAACAGATGGGGAGAGTTGGTTTAATCAACTCTGAGTAGGTTCACATGGAGTCCCACAGGTACGTGGAAACTATAAAAAGCCATATGCTCTGTTATCTGACCAAGAATCATTAAAATAACACACATATCATGTTGTCTCACCAACCAACACAGGTACTGCAACAAAGCTAAATATTATTCCTCAGGAATCTAAGCATCAATTCAATTCAGTTTTTTCATATAGTGCCAATTCAAAGCACATGTCGTCTCAAGGCACTTTACGGAGACACTTCAATCAAATCACGCAGTCAGATTGGTTAAAGTATTCTGTCTAATGAAAAACAGCTGATTGGAATCACTAACTCAACAATAATCCCTAATTCTGAGAGAGAGAGAGAGAGAGAGAGAGAGAGAGAGAGAGAGAGAGAGAGAGAGAGAGAGAGAGAGAGAGAGAGAGAGAGGGAGAGAGAGAGAGAGAGAGAAAGAGAGAGAGAGAGAGAGAGAGAGAAACAGCCCAGCGAAATGCCTGCTGTGCGCAATCGCTAGTATGGTGGTAATTGTTACTTAATGACACTCTCTTTCATTTTTTCACCCAAAACAAGACTACATTCTATCTATGTACTTAACCAAAGCATATCATGTTATGTTAAGTGATGAAATCAGATGGGGTGAGATAGGATGGAATGGGTTAGTATGGAAGGGAGGTAGTGATGGATGGTTGCGCTTTGGAATTTGAGGAAGATGTCCAGGAAAGAACTGCTTTGCTATTGACTCCAAATAAATAAAGATGTAATGAAATGATGAAATAACAAAGATAAAATGATCAATTCTAATCAAACGCAAAATCGGGGATACACATATACGCACTTTGACATGCAAATGTGTGCACCTGTGCATATGCATACATTTACATGTGCACATGCAAAAAAAGTAGATGATCCATTCAGTTTAAGGCACAAGGTTTTCTTCTTTGGCTTTATTTATTTGAGAGATTTGGTGCTTTTTGGTCTGCAAGAAGAAATTGCCGGTCAGACTGTCACCGATCTTCTTGCTTTGGTACCTTCTGCTAGAGTTCAGCACAAAGGGTAGTGTTTGTGTCTTGTTATTCTGTCTAGCTCACCAGTCTCTGGAGGCAATTGTTCAATGCAGCACTTGTGCAACTGCTGCACCGTGGAGTAATACATTTTTTTTATAATTGAATCTATATGTTGATAACAACTGCCATGGGTAAGGACTGTCCAGTGTAAATGCTAATACGTTTCCTTTACAGGAGTTCTGTATTTTTTTGCCAGGTTAGGTTGTCAGTTATGTTTACTACCAGGAACCTGGTGTTGTCGACCATATATACTCAATCACTATTCATATGCAGTGAAGTATGAGTGGTCTGCTTCATTCTGAAGTCAACTATTTATTTTGAGTTGTCGACACTCAGGAGAAAGTTATTTTTATTGTCCTCATCAGTTTCCTAGCCGTTCATCTCTGTCAGTGAGGCCATCACTGTTTCTGGCAAGAACCTCTACAAAAAAATTATTCGATGATGTAGTTGGATTTAGTTCCACCCTTATATCCAAGCATCCCCAAACCCGGTCCTCAAGGGCCGGTGTCCTGCAGCTTTTATAGGTTTCCCTGCTTCAGCAGAGCTGATTCTGATGACTGCAGTTGAGCAAAGCCTGTTAATCAGCTATGAATGGAAATGAGCAGGGCTGAAGTAGGGAAACCTCTAAAAGCTGCAGGACACCAGAACTTCGAGGACCAAGTTCGAGAATGCCTGCTTATTTCTGTACAGCCATATGCAGCCCCTGAATGGAGACACTAAACATTTACACTAGTTAAACCTCAACTATCCCCAGGTGTAGGTGTAGGGGTTGGGAGAATAGGCCCCAGATCTAGGAGGAGATCCCAAAGCCCCCACTATCAAGTTGTTGTAAGTCTTGTTGTAGGTTCTGTCTCAGAAACACGGCAGCCACACAAACTCATGTCTTTATCATTTCAGCGACTTAAATTATCTCTGCATCACATCCATCGATTCAGCAGCTATGTTAATGCTGCTATTAGAAAGTTTCTACTATTACAAAGTTGTAGAAACACTTTTTTAGCTCAACTTCTGATATGAAGCAGCAGCCAGATGCTAACTTCAGCCTAGTCCGTTTGGACTCTCGTTTTTTTCAAGTAAACTGTACTTAGCGCCACCACAACACTCCATAGGTTATTGTTTTATTTTTTTGTGTGGGTAGTGGACAATTACCAGGTCATTTCTGTGAGGAGAGCTGCTGGAAATGTGGGGAGCACTGTCCTTTATTCAGACGTGGAGACGCCGAGGAGAGCAGGTGCAGGTTAATAAAACACTGTAAACATTTCCAGTTTTTGTTTTGCCATGAATCTGTGCATCAGCTGTGGTCTGATGATCTGATTATTCCCACCTGCCTCCACTGCTCCACTCTTATCTATGCTCCACCTGTTCATCTGTCTTTATAAACCTCTTTCAGATCAGAGATTGACGCCAGATTATTGTTCGAGCCCTATGGTGAGACTTTATAAATCAGTATTTTCCCTGCCTGCCTGCCTGCCTGTTACAACCTATTCCCCTCAAGATCTTGTCTTTTGCCTGTGTCCCTGTCAGATGTGTTTGTGTGCCTTCTGGTTCTGACCCCTGCCTCCTAGTTACTCTCGGTTCTAGATTATGGACTGGATTCTCTTCGAATATCTGACCGCTGCTTCTCCTTCACCACCGATTCAAGACAACATCCCTTAGCTTTGGTTCTCCAGCAAGGGGGCCTCATCCTGTCCAGGAACCCTCTCTCCATGGACTGCTGCCTGCTCCACTTAGTCCGATCATTATTCTTCCAGGAGGTTAGTTTCCTTCTGTATTCTGAAATCCAAGGATTCTGATTGCCCGTGCCAGAGAATAGCATTGAAAATCTCCCCTCCCTCAGAAAGATGAGCCACTGCTGCAGATCCTCTCTGCCCATATGGACTTCCTCTTAAATAAACTGTTAAAACTTCTTTCAGTAGTCTGGTTCTATTTCTGGGTCCGCAAATTCTTCTGCCTGTACAGTTTTTATGATTCTGAGAATACTTGTAACTAAAAATCAATGTTTCTACAACTGCTTTCGTGTTTCAGAAAATGCATAAGGTGTAATATAGATAAAGAAAATAAAAGGCAGACGGCGGCTTTCCACAGTTTGTTTAATAACAAAATCAAAAACATCTTGAAGGTTATATCTAGAACAATAGTGTCCCACCACAGCTGCGGGGATACATCCAAACTTCATCCTGTTATGTACATAGGATTTTTAACTGTGCCTAAAGTAATTAAATAAATCTTATTACCACTTTGTTATTTATCGATTGCTTTAGCATCTTGTCAGGATCACATCAAACTTAGTTTCTGCACTTACCATTCATCTCACACAGAGCAACAAAGTCCACCGTTGGGCTACTTTTATTTCTCATCTTAATCTGCTGTGCTACCTTGTTGTTCATCTGGTGGATTGCTATGCACATACCTACTTCCCTACACCTAGTGTTACTTCTGTGTTCTGTACCACCCACTGTTAATGAGTTAACAATCGGTTCTACAGCTGGTTGAAAAATGCGTTGGCACAGAACTAAGCACCAAGGTTCTAAGGCACAGGCTCCGATCCGGTTCTAGAGCCACAGTTCTTCCGATGGAAAAGGGGCACTAGTGATGGGCCCAGCCGACAGCCTACCCAGTCAAAGGCACCAGGCCCCCACAACCATATGGGCCTCTCATATCTGTGGTCAATGCGGAAGTATCCAAACTGCAGCACAGCCACACCAGCCATCCAGCTCCCCCCTAAACCAAATCTGAATGGCGTTCATACCTAATCGCAAACCCCAACCTAAACCCAATTCACACCTTAGTCCTAAACTTAACACCTAAGCCTTAAAAAGCAGTAGTGCCCAAACCCAGGTGCCCAAACCCCACCCTCCATCCACTCCCTTGCTGACAGTGTGTCTCCTCTAGGGGAACACCTGAAGGATTATGTATAAAGGATGTCCCTTACCAGTTAAATGGCCACAGTACCCAGAGTAGCACCAGTGGACCCTGAGGTAGGTGAGGCAACACAGCAGGCGCTGTTCCACAAAGCAGGCTCCACATATTGGTCTGTATTCCAGCCGACACACTAAGTAGGGACCCCAACCAAAGATAGCCCATCCCATAGACTCCAGGCCCCCGAGCCCATCCCAGATCCACCTGGTAACACAGACCCATCTCAGACCAAGCACCCATCTCCCAGAAGTCACTTCTGATAGCCTACATCCAATCGACCCCATTTAAATACATATTACAACTACAGCGGTAAAATTCTGAGTACAACTCCATCAAACGAAAGTCTTTCAGTTTACCAGTCACAAGGGGTCGCAAATTAATCAACAGGCTTTGTAAAACAGACTTAAATAGTGGTAAATCATCAAATAATAAATTCTACCAAACCAAAGACTGCCTGATAAACTTCATGTTGCAGCTTAGATGTCTGAATTTAGAAAGCGATGGGCATCTTTTAGGAAACTTCTACCTTTATTAAGGTATGGTGAGAGTCTGTGGCATCGGTGGTGATAGTCTTTGTTTTTACCTTTTATATCAAGAGATTGCTGATCTGAACAACTTAGATGCTGTATATACCGTAACCGTGGGAATACATTGTTGTTTTAGTTGCATGACACCTGTGCATACAATCAAGAGAAAAGTATGACTCCCTTTTAAATACTGTTCTTGTAGAAGAAAAATAAATAGTTATGTTTCTTTTGTTGATAAGAATTTTATCAAAAAAAATTTTTAACTTTGAAAAGTGTAAACACTATATCCATACAAATAAGAAATTGTTTCAAAAGATACAATAATTAAAAGGGAGTGTCAATTGAACAAAGCCTTATTTGTTAAATAATGGCATCTAAAACATTAGTTATATCTTGCTGAGTAACTCATGTTAAAACCTTTACTGGCATCACAATAATCCCCCATGGTATATAAAAATGTATCTGTGCATGAGCATGCACAGAATCCTGGACCTCTATGCTAGGTGATTTTAAATTTTCTTGTGTTGCACAAAATGAAAAAGAAAAATGCAAATTTAAGTGACAACAAGTAACACTTATATAACGTATCTACTCTCTAATAACAACCCTTTGACATAAGTTACAAAAAGAATACAAAAAAAGTACTAGGTCCTAGGTAGGATGTCAAAAACCTAAAACAGAATGGCAAAATATGTAAAAAAAAAAAAAAGGGCAGTGCTGGAAACAAAATTAAAAAAACTTGATCGATTGAATCCTCCAGAAATACATTTTTATTTAACTGCTTTACATAAAAGTTGACATCAAGCATTTTATTAAAAAAACATAATACTTATCATTACTGCAAATGCTTAAATTAGATTTAGCAATATGTTGTACCCTTTCTATAACATCATTGCATCCCACTTGCACTAATACATGCATACACATCAGCCAGTGAAGACTTCATAATTTAGGGACTGATAAAATATTAACACCACCATTGCAACTAAAAAGAAAATAAGATTATGTAAAAAAAAAAAGGGATAATAACAGATTTAAACTTGCACAAGTAAAACAGGCTTCAAAGGTAGCCAGACCTTAAAACCCAAATGATATGTATGCTGACTGGCTTTCCAATATCTGTCTCATTTGTACTGTGCTGGAACACAGAGTTCTTTGGTTAAATATTTGAATACAACTAAATTGAAGCATTTGACATCATTCCTCTTTCAGTTTAACGAACGGTTGCAGATTTGACAACAGGCTTTGGAAAAGAGACTTAAATAGTGGTGAGTCAGCACTTATTGCATCCTACCAAACTAAAAACTGTGCATGATAAACTTCATGTTAGAGCTTAGATATCTGAATTTAGAAAGTGACAAACATGTTTTAAGCAAGTTCTAACTTTTTTTAAGCATGGTGGGAGTCAGTGGCTTCACATTGCAGAAAAAGCAACCATGCAGACAGTGACCAGCAGAGCTGTAAGGGAGAAGAGAAAGAGAGAAAAGCAAATTTAAATGGTGATAGTCTTTGTCTTTGCTTTTTCAATTAAGAAATTGCAGATCGGGTTAACAATTTATAAATACTGGTTACTGTACATCACTTTTGGAACACATTTCTATGAGTTACAAAAAAGTAAAGATGTTTTACCAGTAAAAATGTAATCAAAAACCTATTATCTAACTTTGAAAAGGGTGGACACCATACCTATCCATAAGATTAATTCCCTTCAGCATTTTTTAAAAGATAAGATACTTCAGAGGTAAGGTCAAGAAAACAACAAAAACAACAAACTATTTGTCAAATACCGGCATATAAAATATTCCTTATACAGTACCTCTCCCAAAAACTCATGGAGATGTCTTTACTAGCATTATAGCAAACTAATCCTATTGCTGCAGACCAGCTTTTTTCATGTTTCTTCTGGCATTTATGTTTGATGATGAACTCTTCTTTGCCATCACTTTAATCTTTACCCTCTCCCTGTATATTTATCTGATTTAAGTCAAAGCTCATCCTGGGCTAGTTCAAATCATTGGAAACCTAAAATAAAAAAAGTAATTTTAACTGAATATTTAAATACATCTTTTATCAGGCTGTAATTGTGATGCATACGGATAGATAACTCTGCTTTAGTAATATCAATTTGAAGTCAATGATTTTTTTGTGTTCATCATGTGTCATCCAGCTGTCATAAGGTGGAATCCATACTTCCCACAGAGTTGGTGTTAGAACCTTACCTGGCAAGAATGACTGTGTGACTGTGACTGGATAAGCAGACGAAGTGGTGGTGTCATTGGACAGTGTGTTAGTGACGTTGGCAGAAGGGTCAGAAAGGTTTACGCGAGAAGTCAGTATTTTAAATGATGGTGATCCAAGCTCCCCAGAAGCTAAAAAAACACAACAGGATTTCAGAATGAATATTCTCCGATTCTAAATGAGAGGTACATTTTTTGGTTGCTAAAAGCGATTACTTACTGGCATTGTAAGGTCCAGTTATAACCGACAAAGAGAAACTTGCTGCTGCTCTGGCACTTGTGTCTGGTAGCTCAGCTGTAAATGTACACTGGATTTTGCCCTGGCTGACTGTTCCCCGCACATTGCTGGAGTCCAACGACTGAAGAGAAAACAGTTTGATTAACTGAAAGTGTGACCATGAGGTCCATTCAAAACTTGGGTTATGCAAACTGACAAATCTGCCCCCTCCTATCTACTATTCATACTAAAGGATAACTCACATTAGTCGGATCAAGCTCAACATTTTCAATGAATCCAGTGAAAAACCTGACAGCGCCACTGTTGTTTGCACAGATGTAGGCTCTGTGACGGCCAGCCTGTTGAAAAATATGATATGACACTTATCAAACATCTCTTTAATCTCAAACAGTAGTAGTGGCTCTTGGTTTGATTTTATGCTATATTCTTCCAGAAACATGCAATACCTCAGTTTCAGTTTCTGAGAGACCTGCAGCAATATAACCCTCTGTCTCTCCTGAGAGTTCAAAATCATATTTTTGACCATTTCGTTGTTTGGCAGAAAGGAAAAAGCAGTCTCCAGTAGCAGGATCACAGTCTGAGGGCTCCTCTGTGCAGAGCTTTGAGGATCCACATTCTTCACTAGAAATACTTTCCTGCAGGTGTAAAGAAATTTATTTTAAATGATTAACTTTTAAATTAATCCAAACTAAGTCATACTTTATATTTTCTGTCTTTCTCTTCTAATTTACTAAGGCTGTTAGTTTTGTACTTTTCAATCACTTACTGAAATAGCAGGGACAGTGCTTATTGAAGTGCTTCCATTAATAGCTGATGCCGCAGTTGTTCCAGCAGTAGTTGGTGCCGCAGTTGTTCCAGCAGTAGTTGGTGCCGCAGTTGTTCCAGCAGTAGTTGCAGCTGCAGTTGTTCCAGCAGTAGTTGCTGCTGCAGATGTTCCAGCAGTAGTTGCCGCTGCAGTTGTTCCAGCAGTAGTTGCTGCTGCAGATGTTCCAGCAGTAGTTGCAGCTGCAGTTGTTCCAGCAGTAGTTGCTGCTGCAGTTGTTCCAGCAGTAGTTGTTGCCACAGTTGTTCCAGCAGTAGTTGTTGCCACAGTTGTTCCAGCAGTAGTTGTCGCCACAGTTGTTCCAGCAGTAGTTGTTGCCACAGTTGTTCCAGCAGTAGTTGTTGCCACAGTTGTTCCAGCAGTAGTTGTTGCCGCAGTCGTTCCAGCAGTAGTTGTTGCCGCAGATGTTCCAGCAGTAGTTGTTGCCACAGTTGTTCCAGCAGTAGTTGTTGCTGCAGTGGTTCCGGCAGTAGTTGTTGCCACAGTGGTTCCACCAATAGTTGTTGCACTAGTGGTCTGGGCATTGCTGGCCATGAATTTCCAGGATGCCATCAGCAGTAAAACACTAATTACCAATCGTTTATCCATGCCTTAATGAAAGAAAGAGAATGATATTTTTAAGTTACAGAGGAATTTTACTTCAGGTTAGTAATCCTAATTCATATAAAAAACAATAAAAATTCAAGAAGTTTACAGATATAAGGGGGTCATCCCATACATAGGTTGTTGTGGAAATTAAATTCAAACTTTAACTTAAATCAGATAAATATCAATTGTAACATCAATGTTTAAATTAATAACTAATAAGTGTACTGCTGCTGACCTGCTCTATGGAGATGGAGATTTCAGGTTCCAACAGGACTTGGTGCCTGCATACAGCACAAAATCTACCCGTGCCTGGTTTACGGACCATGGTATTTCTGTTCTAAATTGGCCAGCCAACTCCC
>JAUZNJ010036837.1:0-11703 GCA_034780135.1 Jordanella pulchra
TATATATATGTGTATATATATGTATGTGTATATGTATATATAGGTGTATATATATGTATGTGTATATGTATATATATATATATATGTATGTGTATATGTATATATATGTGTATATATATGTATGTGTATATGTGTATATATATGTGTATATATATATGTGTATATATATATATATATATATGTATGTGTATATATATATATATATATATATATATGTATTTGTATATATATATATATATATATGTATATATATGTATATATATGTATATATATATGTGTGTGTGTGTGTATATACGAGAAGGTAAATGTAAGCAGTAAATAAAACAACTATGGCACTATACAGTCTCAAATTGATAATGTTCTGTTCTTCCCTGACTTCATTTATTTGTTCCAATCCTGAATCTTTCTAGACTGATTTCTTTGAGTTTCCAATAGATCTCATATGATTATTGTAGGCAGTACGATCTTCAGATATTCTTTGCATCTTTCACAGGAGGTGAATGGCTCCCAAACAGAGAGAGACCAACATGCCGGTGAGCACTTGGCTTTTTAGGGAATGTTGGATGATGTTTCAACAGTTACTTAATGTTTAAAGTTATTTCTTTTTATGAGGTATTAATGTCATCAGATTTTATTAGATGGTATATCACAGGTAGTGTTTTACATCAGCCTTAAAGGGTTTATTTAGATTTAGTCTTTTCAAAATGTTGTATTTTGTAAGCAACAATTTATTGAAATTAAGTATTTTTGTTAATTATATGTTTCACCTAGGTTTGATTGGAACGGAATCTGAACCACACTGGACTGAGTCCTCTTGTCCTCTTCCTCCACATTCAGTCTGCATGAACAAAGATAAATGGATGTTAGGAGATCTGGAGGTGAGAATCCTCATTGTGGAAAAAAAATCAACTGAATTTCATTCAGTGTGGTTCAGCATTCTTCATCTGACCATCACCTCCATGTGAGGCCAGGAAAATTTTAAAAATAAAGAGATACATGAAAACTGGTTGCCGACTGCATTGTGTCATTCTCCAAATTAAATATACATCTGGAAAAAAATCCTCTAATTTTAACTTGTCAAACTTTGATATTTCTAGAATTTTCAAGACAACCTGTTGCATTTATGCTGCACAGTAGAGGGCGCCATTGATCCGGTATCTGAATATATGTGTGTAACAACAAATTTCATATGATTTCACCTCACGCTGAAACTCACTCATTAAAATATGTCTCTGACAGACAGGTCCTAATCCCTCCTGGATGTTTCCAGATAACCAGCATGACATGGCAGACTGTCCAGCTGACAGGGATGTCAGCCCCTCTCTCCCTCTAGTTATTGGCAGCACCGATCTGCAGATCCTTTCTACTGTGAGAGCCACTGCTGGTTCTGATTTGTGCAGCTTTATTACTGACACATGCAGTCCCATCAGTTCTTCCTGCAGGATTCCCAGTTCCTCTAACCACTGCCCAGTCAGTGCTGCAGCACATCTACACCTGCTGGGCGAGTCCTTGACTCTCATTGGGGCTTATCTTGAGGAGACTAATGTAAGTAGATAACAAAAAAATTTTGATTTATGATTACAGTGCTTTGTAAAAGTATATTACCTCTGCAGTTTTTTTTTTTTTAATTTATACTAAAACCCAGGGTCGGCCTCAAGCTTCTGGGCCCTGAGCAGATTTTGATTTTGCAGGCCCTCAATGTCTGTTAAAAGTAATTCTTTCGTATGAATTCTTTCTTTTATATCTATGAAATCTATTTGTATGATTTATGCATTTCAGGCGTTCAAATACCAGAACTTCTAAATAAAGTCTGTCTGTCTGCATAATTTCTAAACAATTTTAAATCAGATGCTACTATCCAACAATTGCTCTGTACTCAACTAGTGTTTTTACCAAATACTTTTTCACTTTTTTACTTGAGTAAGAAATGTTGAAGTGGAGCTGCTCTTACTTAATTACTATTTTTGGGTACTCTACCCACCTCTCTTCTATGCTTTATGTATATATCATCCAGTGTTGTTAAAAGTAATAAAAGAAACTTATGTAATAAATTTACAGTAAAGGGTGATTTAGCTTTTGGCTTCAAAAGTATCTTAAACAGATCCTTAGTTTGCTAATGCATAACGAAGCAAACACAAATACTGAGTTACAAAGAAGGAAAATAAAATGAGGTCTCCAAAATGTTTCACAATTTAAAATGAGAATAACGTGGCATGTTGGTACTTAGCTTCTCTGAGTCAGAACCTTATAGAGCCATCTTTTACTGAAATTACAGCTACAGTCTTTGCCCCAACATATTCATGGCCTGAAGGAGGCACACTGAGCTCTCTGTGTCTCCCTGTAGAAAATGGTGTGCATGTCGAGCAGCCTCTCTTTGCTCTTGGACTCTTTTTTGTGCGCACTGGCTCCTCTAATGTGTCTCACAACACACATACCTGAGCTGACAAGCTGCACAGAGGACTCACTGGTGAGTGAGGCTGCAAGTACACACCAAATACTCTCAGCTACTTCTATATGTCTTCATGTAAATTAGGGTATAATTCCTGTTTCAATCAGTTTCTTTTCTTTTTTTTTTTTAAAGGCCTCCACTCTGGAAAACATTGTTTACATGATGCCTGGGCTTTAAACAAGGATGAAATACTCCACTGCTTCTACACCAAAATGATGCACGGATGGAGGTGTTACTTTTACACTTAGGGGACTATTTATTTTAAAGATGTTATTCTAAGTATTTAAGTTTAGTGTGCACATTATGTTGTTGTGGTGTTTGTTTGATTAAACAATGTATCTAAGCATTGAGAGATGCAGGTGTCATTTTTCTCCTCACATGGAGATCCTGTTTCGCTGGAATTACGGATGAGTTTGGTTGACATTACAGCTTAGCTGTAACGAAGCTTCAAGGCTTGAGAACTGACCAACAATTTTCTCAGGATAACTTGAGACGTTTGATGGACATTAAATGTCAAATATGAAAATAATTACATAATTATATACTTAGCTGAACAATATGCTAATAACTTGAAGCATAATCACCATCTTAAAACGAGAGGGATGTAGGATTAAACATTTTACCCCAATATATGTGCTTGGCAAGATGGATTCTTAGCAAAAGGCTTTTAAATGCAGCCTTAAATCTGTTGGGATCCCAGCAAACACAGCTAAAAAGTCTTAATAATAGAGCCCCCTTGTATTGTAGTAGCATGAAAATCACCTGTCTGAAAACCTCCATCTCTCCTGTAACTACCGAATCCTTTTTATTTTTTAGGGGGTGATTTTTGTGTGTAAACGTATTCTGCGACTGTGCACAGTATGGACAATTAAAAAAAACAACAAAAAAACTTACCAAAAAGTAACCAATCCCTGGACAGCCTGTGATGCTGGGAACTTGTTGTCGAATCATTGTGATCTTTAGAGGGGCTATCATCAAGAACACTTTAAAATACCGGGAAATAAAAAGGGAAAAAATCTGAAAGACAATGAAAAACTACATAATGCTCAAAATTGAACACAGAGTTGGTTCAAGGGTGACAAAAGTTTAACCTATTCCATGGCTCTCACAATCCAAAGAGCGAAACACTCTAGAGAGCCAATGGCATAAACCAAGGAGGACACAAGGGAGGATGCAGGACTCTGGGTAATCTTGAGTAAATTGGGCAAAGACATTTAAAACTCTCTGTGGGTTTTCTGACTTTGTGAATGGATACAGAAAAGTGCTTCCTGTTGGCAAAAGGTGCTACATGTAAAGGCAGGCTTTCCAGTGATTGTGCCGCCGAATATTTTGAACAACAATTAAAATGTAAAGAAAAATTGTTTTCTTAAATTTTTTCTGTGAATGCCCTGCTGCAAACATGTTAGCAGGGCAACAGACAACTTGTCCATAACATGCTAAGAGACGATGTTTTCAAATTTTGGTTTCTATGAAAGGGTTTTGTGGTTGGGCTGTCTTCATTTTTAAAGCTTAGAAACTGTTTTTGGTCTATGTCATTCAACCTGATCCACTCAACAGCTGTTAAAGCTCTGTTAGTCCAGAAACGTCATGGGTTATTGCAATAAGAATTTTTTTGAAAACTAGTTTTACCTGAAACTATGTAAAACAACAATGCAAAGTACTTTTCCAGCACCTATCTGATGAAGCGCATAATGAGCAAAGCGAAGGTTCTGTTTGAATCATTCTCTCTGTCACTGTGCTTTGAGCCAGTCTTGTTTCTGTGACATTCGTTCAGACCTAACAAAGCATGTAACATTTCCTTCCAGTTTACCAGTCATTCTCTATGGCGTCTATGAATCCCTGAAGGAGATGATCTCTGACAGACACCCAGCAGTTTTGATTCTCTATGGGTGCGGCGGATAAAACTCAGTGATTCACAAATATGAAAGGCCCTCTCTCTCTCCGCCCAGAGCTGGAATGCTCTCCTCCCTGCAGACAGAAAAAGTTGTTGTGCACAAAACTACACTTAGTTGTGTGCGTGTGTTTGAAGCTGGGAGTGGTGAGGTGGGAAAACTCGTAACAGAGAGCGCCTTACCTGAGCTGGCACCTTTTTAGTAATCGTCTGGAGCTGAAGCGGACTGCATGGGAATCCACATTTAGGAACAACTAGAAAAGGTAAGATCATTATATGAATGCAGCTTTGTAGACCTCAAAAACATGAGTAAGAATATTTTTCTTTTTCTGGATAGATGTGTTCTAATACAAGATTGATTTTTAACGACTTATTAAAGCTTCAAGTACAGCAGCTAGATATTGATTAATGAGGATCATAAGACATTTTAGTTGTCTTTTTTTGAGAATCTTGTCTCATAATCTTGTCACCCCAGGTGATTGTAGTGTTTTGTTTTTTTTACCAGAAGGCAAACATTTACCTTCTTGTTACACCATTGCTGATGTTTGCTATTAGTCTTTAAAGTTTACTTTTACATTTGTATGTCTACGACTTTTAACACCACGGTGCAATGTTCTGCTCTCACTGAAGAACTGGACAGTGCTTCATGGTTGGTGCCTATCTTTGCATTTCCAGAGGTGTTTTGTGTTTGCATATCAGGCTAAATATAAGTTATAGTCTAAGCAGAATGTAGTCTGACTGGACTGGCAAGGTGTGGCTTATTAAACACCATGAGATCCAACAGGTTGTGGTTTTCAATGAAATGGTTTCGCCCTGTTGGAGCAAAATGGTTTGTCTGCTGTTAGAGTTACATTTATGCATAAACAACTACTGAGACTGAAGATGGGGCATAGAAATTTAGCATGCTCTCAATCCACGTATTGAGATTGGTTATATATGAAATATGGGGTGGGGTACAATGTTTTCTCACTGGTAAATTGTGAAATTCCTTCTGTTTCATAACTGACCACAAAGGCATGTTTAGACCAGAGGTATTCCAATATCTTAATAACCTAGGGCCTTTTGAACTGTCAAGTCAAGTCCTTATGTTCGTTCCCACTGTGGCGTTCCAAAATGTCACAGTGATTCCCAGTGCTGTGTCAAGCAAGTAGATAACAAAAAAGAAAGGGCATCCAGTCACAACAACTGTGATTTCTTATGACCATAAAATGTATTAATTACACCACAGTCTATCTCCAAACCTTTAATAAAGTATACATGTGGCAAATGTAAACACTTTTCTTGTAGAAAAATTTGCTGCCACGGCTAAGTGTCCTCCTTTTATGTTTAGAAAATGGCTAATTGAATACAAATCTGGCAGGATTATGATTGTTGCATAACAGATACTAAAGTATCACTGATGGACTATAAGTAACCATACTGGTCTATTCGGCTAGAAAAAAATTACCTTTGACAACTAACTACTTCTCTATAAAATCAATCTATTTTTCATTAGCTGAGCTAACTGAGCAACATTTATTGATTTTATTTGGCATTTTTGAATGTAAACACCTTAAAAACAGTGATGTTCAACACGAGTGGGTGAAGATATTATGTGTACCATCATTTCTGTTGCATAAATTAAAGAGAACATAAAAAAAGAAAATGGGAACCATTCGACGAGAAAGAAATGTTTATGAATCTCCCACTTATAGTTCATGCTCCATCATAAAACCATTGTTCCCCTACCAAGGCCTGTTTTTTTTGTCCTTCCTGCTGTGGACCCGCCGGGACATAAATAACAGATACATTTACACACTTAAAACTTAAATGTTTCACATGTGTGTCATTCTTTATGTCAGGCATGAGTGAACTGTTCAGTGACGGCCTCGGGGGGTCCTCCCCTGCAGACCTACGGCTGGTTCTCTTGGGGAACATCGGGTGCGGGAAGACGTCCACAGCGGACACCATCCTTGGCCAGTTGTTTCCCGTTTCTCCCAGTGCTGCCAGGAGCAGCACATTGAGACAGGGCTTCACCGAGGGCAGGAGGGTGAATCTGGTGGAGGCGCCAAGATGGTTCTGGATCGGCTGCGACATGGATGAAGGTGTAAGAAAGGAGACCCAGCGGGCCATGACCTTGTTAGCACCAGGTCCACATGCTATTCTGCTGCTGGTGCCTGTAAACCAGTTCACAGAGGTCAGTGAGTGTCTGAAGCTTCAGTTATATCCCTGCATTCAAAATCTTTATGGGGGTGAAATGAGGAATATGCAGCGAATAAGAAATCTCTGTTTTGTCTCCAGATGGAGAGTCGGGTGCCTAAAGAGCTGGAAAAGTTGTTTGGGACCGAGGTGCTGGACCACACCTTGGTCTTACTGACATGTGGAGACTATTTGATGGGGAAAACAGTGGAGGTACTGGAGAACTATATCTCCCCCATGACAAGTATTTGAGTAAAAAAGGCAAATGTTTGTCTCTTTATGTCTCAACAGTGCATTCAGTTAAATGCACTTCCTGGTTTTTTTCCTTTGAGATTTCTTTCTCAATTAGTGTACTTCCTACTACCAACTCTATCAACTCTTGTACATTCTTTAAATAGTTTCATTTCAGACTAATTAAAAAGACATGCAAAGAACTGCACATCCAGATTCACTGAGGTCCAATTGTTCTCCTGCAGCAATACCTGGAGAAAGAACACCCAGGCCTACGGCAGGTTATTGAGCGATGCGCTGGGAGATACCACGTCTTCAACAACCGCCAGCGACAGGACAAAGAGCAGGTTCAGGAACTTCTGAAAAAGGTGAGTTGATGAATCAGAAAACAATTAGCCAATATTTATCAGTGCAGAGAAGGCCTTTTGTCATTGTGTCGACTCACCAGCCTGGAACGTATGTGGTTTCACTTTACAATGCTCAGTACAGAGACTTGCATCCACATACAATTAGATCTTGTTAGACATTAATGATCACCTAATTAACAAGCAGCAGCAGAAGAGCTGAAATTGTTTGTTTTTTGGGGGCTGAATTTTGTCCAGGGGCCAAACTAGAGACAAAAAAACTGAGGGATCTCTCAGTTACAGCAGTTTTGTATTTTAAGTGATTCAGTGAGTTATTGAATGTGTATCTATCACTACTTTAAATGAATGGAAAGGTCTAGCCTGTATTTACACTCATTGTGATGCTTTTTTCATTTCATCTCTCAATCGGATCTATGCTGGATTTCAAAAGTCAGTTCAAATTGTTCTAGTTTCTGGTTCAAAAAAACGTTTTAATTGAAATTCTGGTGCTGCTATTAACTCTTGTTTAATGAGACACAAACTGTTAAAAGTCCAAAGAAAAACTTTCTACCTGCACCATAAATACTTTCTATATGAATATTTCTATAGTATAGTATTCAAGCTGAATGAGAAGCTGTTCATAGACATACAACTTTTTAAGTTCCCTAAAGGGAAGGTCCTCTATTTAATATTTTTATTTGACTGTATAAATCTATTTAAAAGAAGGGGGCAAATATTTGATATCATTCCAACTGGCATCACAGAGATACATCCATGTACAGGGGATGTCACAATGTTTTCTATTTCAAGTGAAGATAGGAGATTATCATCATACTGATACATTTTGGATAACTTCATACTACCAAAGATGATGAATGGGATGTCACTCAATGTTAAATGTGTGTTCAAAAAGGTAGAGATTAAGCTACTTACAGGAGAGAAAAAAAACCAAACAAAAACTAGTAAATTTACTGCAAAAATCTAAAGTTGCAATATCTTCCAAGTCAAAGTACAAAGTATAGCTGCAAATTAGGCCATTTAAAAGGTTTACAGAGGTGTGATAAATGGAAGCTTTACATTTCCTAATTCCAACAATTCATCAAAACCTGTGTCCACAACATTTTTTTCAGGATGTTCTAAAAAAATAAATATCTTATTGGCAAACAAATATTTTGCATAAATTAATTTATTTCAAAGTGTTACTATCTATCTCACTTAAAGAGGCATGAGGACTGATTGGCGAGTTTTTTGATTACATTGAACCCAATGATTGGGAGCTTAGGGTTAATGTTTGCAACCAGGATTGGCGCCAAGACTAGTTTGTCAATCATTTCATGCATCTTTTCAAGAAAAGGTGAAGTTAACTTCATCCATTCCTCATATGGACTCTTTGTTCCATTGAGATCAGAGATGGCTTTAGCCTTGACATAAATATTGTTATAAAAAGGTAACAAATTATCGCACATATACATGTACTTCTGTGTTGTTTATGAACAAATAAGCAGCGAGAAGAAAGAAATGACTGTTCCATGTAAAGTGCACTGAACTGGATCTCTGATATTTGATATCAAATCACTGATATCTGATCGAGGTATCGGATCGATGCAGATCTAATTGGAATCCTTCCTCCTTCCTCAAGAAGGTTCTCTTCAGCATCTGGATGTTTGCTTTTGAAGTTTTCTCTTACAGCTCACAGTACTGTGGTAAAAACACCATCTCTAAGGCTTCGTACTGCACAACTAGTACACACCTGTTCCGATCTTCTCTCCTGCTTTCCTTTAAGACGCTTTTTCCTTTCTCCTATGTGTTGTACAGGATGTTTCTGGTCTTAATCTTGTTTCTTACATTGACACAGTCTGGGTCTCACACACACAGTTTTCTGCGCTGCCAGATTTTCCCTAATTGTTGGAAATCCTCCAGTTTCGATCATGGGTGATTTTTCCGGTATGATAGCACACTCAGCCTTTTTGGTTGTGGTCAAGAGTTGAGGTTTGGTCTTTCAATATGAATGGAAAGAGAGCAGACTACTTCATATAGAACTGTTACTCCGGGCTGTCTTTTCAATCAGGGTGTCATGATTCCGTGTTTCATTTGGCTTATTTGTAATGCTTCACTTTCATTGCACTGTTGTGACTTTCTCATTTTATTTCAAAATATCTTCCTCTGTATCATTTAAATTCTGCAAACAGGGTTTAATATCTTGGATAATCCTGAAGACTAGACATTACTGTTTGCAGAAACTGATCTTGGATCAGTTCTGGCCTGTAGTTTAATCCAGTTAGCATTTTGTAAGCCAAACACAACCTGCTGTCTCCAATCCGTAGCTCATACCAAAAAGGGACCACGGTGTCTTTTTTGTTCCTTGTGCTGCACAGGGGAGACAATTATGATTATGATCCTTCTCTTGAGCTAGCTTTGTAGTTTTCCTCTGAAGAGTTTTCCTCTGGCTTAAAACAAACATTCTGCAGATGATTTGGTGCATCTCTGACTTTTAAAATCCATGTGCCTAATCACGTAGGCAGAAAAAGGCACAACAAAGAATAGATTAAATGCTGTTTAAAAACCATCAATCAAGAAAACAAATCTATCTAAATCTAAAGGGTTTAACAGTACCTCTAAACCCTCTTTGCTTGGATTTAGTCGATTAATGATGGGTTTGTTGCAAATCCTAACATCCAAATATTCTAACATGATACATCAGGACTGTATGTATTATTTTTACATCTTAAATAAAGAAAGTTATTTAAAATGAATAGCTAAAACAGTAATACAGTAATTAATCTTTCTATTTTATTTAAATTCCTGCAGCAACTATTTTCATCTCTTAACAGGTGGACAACATGGTGCAGAGAAATGGGGTATACTGCATGAAAACAGACGAGGAAAAAGAGCTAGAGAAACGGGTGCTGCAGCGAAAACGAGAGCTGATGGAAAGTTTCAGAGCTCAGAAGGAGGAGAAAAAGGAGGAGAAAAAAAAGCTTGTCATGGTGAAGAATGTCTCGGGCTCAGACGTCTTCGATAAAGGAGAGGAGATCAACAGCACTTTGGAGAGAAAAAGAAAATACAAGGATGAAGTAGAAGGAAGAGTTGTTGCAAATGAAGTTTCTAATGGGCTTTATTCTGCTCCCGCAACTGAGCAGCCCTCATATTCAGAGCCTAAGAATGATGACAAACAGTTAACCAGGACACCCAGTTTTAGGCTGAATGCTGGTGAGTGTTATAGAAGGATTTTTTCTCAATTTATGATGCATTGTTATGCAAATAAAAAGCTTGAGATTGCTTAACTCAGTCTAGCTTGCCTTAAATAGCTTAATTGTACACTAATTATATATAAAGTTAGCCTAGTATTCACTTTATATTTTGAATACAATTGCAACAATAATACTAATACATTTGCCTAGATAGAATATTTACCTTGACTTTGGTATAAAAATAGTAATATTAATTTGAGCTCTTCCTGGTTCTTTCCTATAGATGGAGCCCTACTCTCACAGATTTCTGAGGGCCAGTCAAAGCCTAAAGTGATCTCCACCTGTAAGTCTGATAACAGCTGCTTAAAAACTTGTCACAACTTCAGGCATCAGTTTTGGGATGAAGTGGAAGGAAAATAGTGATTTTTAAAAACATTTTTCATAACATGAAATCTGAAAATGCACATTTATTCCTATTTTATAGGATGTTCCGGCCAGTCGCCTTCCGATTGTACAATACTTAGTTACAGTCTGTCCTATATGTAATTTAATACTTATATAAATGCAGCTACTCTGCGAAGGCCTCAGAGTATTTGTTAGACAACATAAGTGAACAAACAGCTTTTTAACAAACGGGTCATAGAGAATTTGCTGATTTGGGTTAGGTTATAAAACAACATACCAGGTGTTGAACAGGCCGACTGACTTAATCATCGGAAAGAGGAAGGAAAAAAAGAAAATTAAAACTAACAAAGACACTACTAGCTTTTTGGCCTGAGAAAGAGAAAATACAATTAAAAAAGTAGTGACAGAGGTCCAGTTTAACTTCATAGGAGCTGCAGAGGTCCACACTAAACAAATCTATCCTCACTTGAAAAAAGTGACAGGAAGAAAGCTCTCATTTACAGATATCAATGGGCACTGAAGCGCTCAAACAAAACATGTGAAGGAAGTTGTTCTGTTCAGATGATCCTGTGTTATTATTATTATTTTGCATAGCATTTTAAACATATAGGAAAAAAACATACACTAAATATAACCTTAAATATATTTTGCCCTTCTTTAAACACAGGGGAGGCAGCCTCATGCTGCTGTCACAGTTTTGTTAACTCTTATCTTTTCAAAAATAATACCAATAGAAACAAGTATGCAGCTGAATACAGGATGAACTCTGAATAAAACCTGCTGAAAGCTGGAGCAATCTCAGAAATGCGGAGAGGTTCAGCTACCAGGCAGGGCTGTAGTCGAATGCTTAGGATTAAAACACATTCAGGAGAATAAATGGCCTAGTCATAGTCTGGACCCATATAGGACCCAGGAATATGGCACAAGACTTCATAAAAAATTTTTACGAATGTTCTTTAAATGACCAGCAAAGGTACAAAAAGGCTAAAATTTTGTGTTTACATTTGTTTAGAT
>JAUZNJ010036838.1:0-11702 GCA_034780135.1 Jordanella pulchra
GTGACCCTAGCCAAATGCAAAACTGGTGAAAAAGAGTCAGAAAAGATGAGGAGGGGAAAAAATGTCAGTGGCCTCCAGCTGTAAAACCATTCCTGTGTTGATGGTCGTCTCATTGTTGCCCCTCTAGTGCACCTGTTGTTAATTTCATGAACACCAAAGCAGCTGAAACTGATTAACACCCCCCTCTACTACTGACCTGACCAAATCAATATCCCAGAAGTTTTATTAACTTGATGCTAGACTCTGATTACAAAGTGTTCCTTTCATTTTTTTGAGTAGTGTATGTATGTATATAAAGGGATGATATTGAGTCATTACTTAGCAATATTCACGGTGGGTTGAACTGTCAGGAACAGAATTCGATCCAGAAAAAACTGAATGATCAATACATACAAGCAGCAGGTGTGAGGATCTGGTTATATAAAATTCAGAGACCTTCTTAGCTGCCTTTACTGCGTCTTGCTTTAATCTGAGAGAAAAGGTTCAGAGTCCTGGCTGCAGCAGTGACTTTATACACCTACACAAGGGAACTGGAGAACTTTCAGGTCTAATGAAAACATTTTATTGTATTTTCATTGATGGTTTAGTTGTTTACACCCCAGGATGTGTTCTTAAGGGGTAAAGAAATCAGACGACTGAATCATTGTTTAAAATATGATATTCTTTGGTTGGTGTCTGGTTACAACTGATAATCTTTAGACATTCGGTACAACTTTGATAAAGTTAACCGTCATGATCTGAGTTTTTTGTGTATTTATTGAGTTTTGTGTCCCTGAGTCTCTGTGCTGTTTCTTTCTCTCCTTGATTAGTTCCCAGGTGTGTCTTGTTTCTGTGATTACCCTCTGTGTATTTAAAGCCACTTGTGTGTCTTCGTCCTTGTCGGGTCCTTGTCATTAGTCCTTGTCATTGGTGTTGTCGTCAGTACGTCTATCTGCCAGTCTGTATTCATTGCCACGTCGTATGCTCTGTTGCTCTGTTGTGAGCCCTGTCTTCCTCTCAGCCGTGCCGCCAGAGTTTTGTGGATGGTTCCCGTTCGGTTCTTAATTAAAGACATCTACTTCATCTTACCTGGGTCTTCTGGCGTCCTCCCTCTCCACCTCCACCACCGATTCCTGACATTAACAACAACAAAGTTTGCAATTGACCAGATTTAAAAATCTTACAGAACTTATTTAATCAGGACAAAAATTAAGTATTTTTTCAGTTTTCATAAAGTTTGGTAGCTGAGGAGAGTTTTATGTGAGAGACGTAAAGGTTTTATTACTGCGTAATAAACTATTTTATCCCTTAGATTTAAAACGATCAGAGATGAAGGAAAGGTTTATAGGAACATCTAAGCTGAGCTAAAGGTTGTAAAAGTGTTTTTATAAGTCAACCATCCTCTGACAGCTGGCACTGCGATGTCTGTTCCCATGAAACACAGCTGCCATCTGTCCAAGGGTCATGAAGAGGACAAACCAGAGACAGCGGGAAACAACTGACAGAAGGGTTAGACAAGTTTTAAGGATGATTGTTTATAGATTCTGGTGAAATGGGATTTTGTTCAAATGAACTTAATTATTTGCAATTGTTTGGATATAAATTATCATATATATTGGTAACTGTTCCTGGACCAGCTAGGTGGAGGGTCGGTTTTCCTGAGGTCCAAACCCAGCCGAATCTTTCCCAGAGTTCCTTACTCTCCAGCTGCTCCATGTGTTTATGAAGTTGGTGTTTATTTTCTCCAATATAGGAGGCTTTACAGTCCTGACTGCACTGGATCATAGTGTTGCATTCAGGACCACATCAACTGAGACTAAGACATGCAGAGGTTGAACCAAAGACAAGAGTGCATGTATAACTGTAATTTTGTTTGTGTTTATCAAGACAAGTCTTTCAAATTAGATACTGGATCTCAGTGAGACAAGCTGTATAATTTGGAGTTGTTTGCTTTAAAATACATGTAAAAACAATCTTTGTTTTTTTCAAAGATTGCTCTATAAATAAATTGAAATAAAAGTTTTTTAACTTACTGTCCTCGACTGAATTTTATCCTAAACCCTCCTCTCACTTTGGATGACATCTGTTGATCGGCTAATTTTGTGAAAAAGACTAAAATAAAAGCCAAGTTGGTTCAAAGAGGAAGTGTGGGAAGTAAAAGTAGCCCTAACAGAGCTTAGACTGTGAGATAAAAATAATTTTACACTGTGATGAGACGGAGGAATATTTCTCAAGTCATTTCTATCATGTGAGCTGTTTGTGATGTAGAGAGATGTCGCAGAGAGCAGCAGAGTAGAGGTCTGGTTTCTGATCTCCACCCACGGCCCCCATTGTTCCACCCGTCATACTGTGAAAACAGCATTTCTAAATGCAGATATGTAACCTGAGTTAAAGCAACTCCAGTGTGCACTTTGTGAACTGACAAACACAAAGAGGGGTAAACCTTTAGGGATACATTCTACTGGGATCAACTAAGAAAAGTCGTTTTTTTGTTTTTGTTTTGGTTTTAAAGCTATGGATTTGAAATATTCATGGAATGTAATGTAGTATTCTGTTTGTGACAAACTGTCCAAAAACAAACGAGGTTAAAGCTGCTGGAACGATATGCAAAATGCAGAAAGTTCTTGTTTAGGGTTTCAAGTGAGCAGATTCATATTTTTCATAGCATCCCAAGGTTGTCTTTATTTAAATCATGTCTTCTACTTTACAGAATTAACAAGAAATCCCAAAGGATTTTAAACCAACTAACTACAGCTAGTCTGAGTAAAATGAGTCTGCAGGTAGGAGGCAGATGCTGTCAGATCTACCGAACTGTTGCAGGCTCCAGTACCCCAGAGATTTCAGTCACTGGTTCCTTGATAGCCGACGTCATGAGAGTCCTGCAGAAGGATTGCTCTTGAATTAGTGAGTCGATGCAATCGGTTGGTTTTCCTTAGATAGAAAACTTTTCATCAATCCGACTGTGTGATCTGATTGAATGTTTCTATAATGAACCTTGAAATGACATGTGTTGTGAATTGGCACTATTTAAATAAACTGAATTGAATTTAACTGAATTGAATTTAACTGAATTGAATTGATTAAATTGAATTGCAGAGACCAATATTGTCCCAGCTGGATCAGTAAATGAATACCTTTCATGAACCATTGCAGTTTGATTATTGTCTCAGGACTAGACCTTCGGGTCGAAGGCCCAATCCCAAAACGACCCATAAAAAGCCAACCCTCTGTTAGCACGTTCCTGTAGAGGCTCTGCCACATTAAGGGCATCCCAAACCACGCAGTGGGTAGGGCCAGTAGACCGTTCAGCTCTTAAATAGCCAGTTAGCATCAGAGCAGGCTGGCTGGGATTTGTTAGCAGGTGTAACAGTGAACCAATGGCAGAGGAAACTCCTGCATTTAAAATAATTTCCATTGATTTTCTGCATCTTCGTCACACTTGCAGAAAATTCCAAGTTTTGTTTTGTTAAAAAATAATGGAGCTGACGGGTTTGTGAAACTTGTTAAATGCCCCACTTGATGTATGGAGAGTGGTGCATCAGGTTTTACATTTCTATTGATTTTTCATGCGTTGTTTGCATTAGAAGGACATTGTTTGAACAAATTAAACTGATACCTGCCCCCTACTCACCCGGTTAGAGTTGTATGAAGCAAGTCACAAAATATTAAAAGGAGTTTCTCAAATGTTGCATGGGACAGTTGCAGCACTAATTTGGTATTGAATAGAACTCAGTTGTCATAATGCATCTCTTTCAATTGATTGGTTTGTTTATAAACACAATTAGATTGATAAGTTCAATTTATATCATTGCAATATTTTAAAACGCTGCATATTCATATGTGTAATGTCGATTGCATAAGTAAAACTTTACCCCCAAATCTAAAAAAACTGATATTGTTGTTGTTGAAGATGTGATGATTCTGTGTGTCAGCTCTGCTCTAATCACCTGATAATCTCCACCTGCTCCACTGCCTATATGGTGCCAGATTATTTCAATCCTTATGGTGAGTCTAGTCCAGCGTACCTTCTTTCTGCCTGCCTGTTTTGACCTGTTTGCCTTTGAGACACTGATCCTGCCTGAACCCCTGTCTACCAGCTTGATTTTTTTCTTTGACCTGTTTCTGTTCCTTCTGACCAAGTTTCCGAATTGCAATCTGGATCTATCTGTGCCTTCTGATCTGGTTTTGACCTCTGCTCTGTCCCCGACTCTGATTTGGTTTGGACCTCTGATTCCCCGGCCTTGACTCTACTTTTGTCGATTACGGTTGTAGCCCTCAAGGGTTTGGATCAACTTACTCTCCTGCTGTGTTCCTGCTCTGGTTCTACATCTGACGACAATGCCACCCTCCAACCACCTCTATTCTGTTCTTCTGAGCTTGCCTCCAAAACCTTTTGAGGTCATCCTCCCGTTCTTTCAGAAGAAAAGTTCTGTTATCCATTGCTGGGCTCTCACATTGCTAATCTTTCCCCAGAAGTTCTGGTTGCTGTGGTTGACTCTGCTATTCTTGTTCCAGATATTTCTTTCAATAAACTGTTCAACCTTTTACATTGTGCCTCGCTCAAATTCTGGGCCCTCTGTTCCAATGCGTTACAGAGCATAGTGAAAATCAATCCAGGTTTAAATTATTATTATTGCCAAGGGAGCTTAAACTAAGACTGATGTCATTGAAGTTCAAGAAATTCGCTTTGAAATGATCAAGACAGTTGTAACAGTGTGTTTCAGATGCTTCCTCTCTCCCCCATCTTGCAGCTCCTGCTAAACATGTGACAGGGACGGTTGAACAAACCAAACGGATGGTAGGCTCCAAACTACCCACAATGGCAGCTTTTGAAAGTGTCAAAATGCTGCTAAACAGGCTTTGGAGTAGCTACCAGCACCACCCCAGTTTAGGTTACAAGACGTTGCATCAAACAAACGTGTATAAAAATGAACAGTTTTAAATGACCATGAGATCTGAATACTAGGGGTGGATATGATGTCTGACTGTAAACTGGTCCGTTCCCGAGGACTCTGGCCTTACGGACAGAGCCTGGACATCCAATGAAAGTATCCAGTAATCCACAGTCAGCATCACAGATGGCCTGCAGCTGGATTGAATGAAACCACTTGTTTTAATAGTCCTCTTGGTACAGGATTCCCAGTGGTTTGCTGCAGCATCCATCCACCTTACTGAAAACATGACTTTATTCAAGCCACCCTCATGATGTGCAGCTCGACTGGAGAGAGGAAAGAGATCATGGCCCCAAACTGCCTTTTAATCTCACCCACTGTTTGGTGGATGACTGCTGGACACTGATTCTCAGAACCCTGAGAACAGACGGCCTACCCCAACCATGGTCTCTTAAGTTCTGGACTCGCTTCAGAAAAGCCGCCACAGACTCCCTGGTCTCTTGGAAAAACCTCCTAAGGCAGAGTTCTGGATATATATGTATATATCAATGAATACATAGAATCCAGAGCCAAAATTATGAATACCTCATTAGCAAGCATGTTAATGACGGTGAATTCAAGGCAGTATTTACCACCTGCAGATGCAGCAGTGGCATCAAACACTGGAGAAGTGTTTGTCTTTGTTAAGGAGCAGCGATTCTTGCACCTTTTAACATGCACCCCAGAGCTACAGACATGCATGTGGGGCATTATTGTGTTGCGATAGCAACAACCACTTTCTGTTTCCGTTAGAGAGAAGAGGGCTTCCCATTATCATTTATACCCCCCCCCCCCACACACACACACACACACACACACACACACACACACACATTACGTGTGACTTCTTTGGGCAGGAGACTCAGTAGTGAAGGGGTGGAGTTTGGGAATATTTTGGGATTAGGCAAAGTCACTCCAACTGGAACAAACCCGGCCCCCACTTCAACACACCCACTGTCACATAAGAGTGGCAACTATTGTGCGTGAAGGGGAAGCTATTGGAACCCATGCAATCCGACCCCTCACATTAACAAAACTGTGACTTCTACTTTCACAGTGTCTGTGTCTTACTGATCAGTTTTAAACAGCACTCTGCGTTTTCCTACTTACCTACAACTTTCTATCGATTTTTAAAACAGAAACAAGCACAATAGCGGATGGCAGCTAAGAAGTGAACAAGGTAACGTCAGTCCCTCTTACATCGGTTGTGGAGCTGTGACGTGGATGGGGAGTCAGAGCATTTCTGCATTTTGCTGCTTTCTGATTCCACTGGTTGGAATCAATAACTGACAGTACGGTATAGTAGATCTAATCTACAGCGAATCTCACTTCCTCATCCTGCCTCCAGTTCCATAAAATAATAAAGAATAATGTACAATTTTAAAACAGCTATAATTGACAATGACATAGAGCCACTGACAAATGCCACAGCATAGACTTAGGAGATCCACTGTAAATCTTCAGGACAACATTGTAATGCAAACACAATGTCCTGTTTGCTGATAGCAGACAAGAACTTTCCAAAGTCCAATCCAGGGTTTGGAGTAGTTTATTTAGACTGTTTACCAACAACTGCTAAAGTGTTTGCTCTGGTACTAGACAAAGATGCAGTGCTTTAGAAAGTAAAACATAATGTTTTGACTGATCTAAACATCTTCCTGGTGAAGGTTTAGTCTTTTGTTCTGAGAAAGTTTGAAAACACTTGTGTTTCTTGGGGTTTCCAAATGTTCATCCAAGAAAAACTGTAAAAAAAACAAGTTAGAAGCATCGTTACATGAACGCCACTGATGAATGGTTAAAATGAAACCTTCAGCCAGAAGTTTGCTTTGTTGGCCCACTCTTGATAACGACATTAAAAGTGAAGCAAGTCAGTGCGACATTTGTTAATACCAGTGTAGCATGCTAGACACATGCACACACTCGGAAATAGGCTTCGGGGCCATGGGAGAGAATTCATTTAGATGTTGCACAGGAACATTTTAGTGGCGATAGGCTGCAGGGTTGGTAGCCTGAAATAATCCACATGCAGACTACTACTGCCAACACAACTAGTGAAATGTTGAGAGATTTGTTTGCAGCTTATGGTTCACTAAAGGAGCTAGTGTCAGATAATGGGCCTCAATTCACTTCAAGTGAGTTTGAAATGTTTCTTAAAATGAAGCAGCAAAGCATATTAAAACTCTAGCACCCTGCTTTGAATGGATTGGCTTAAAGGTTGGTTTAAAACTTTAAAAGTTACAACTTCATGATTTTTTAATCTCTGCTCTTTCATACCTCATCAACATTCTTTGCAGACACCAGCCCACACGTAAGGTACGTATTAAAGTCACGTGAAGATAAGAAAGTACAATTACAGCAATGAGAGAAGGCGGATAGAGAACCCTCTTTGTATTGGATTCTACAGTTCATACAACACAAATGAGAAAAAAGAATATTTTATAGTTTTTAAATATTAAATAGTATTCTTCTTAATATGATCTCTTTTTTATAAGATGGAAATGGAAACTGTTTGTGGTCTTACCTTTATTTTCAGATGAAGTCCACCTCCGTTACTTTGTTGTTAATCATTAATTAATTGTTGTTCATTGATTGTTGTTATTAACAGTTCATTGTGGTGCAAACGAATGTTTAAACCCGCATTTATTTCACGATTTTCTTGAACTATATACAAACACAGACCTATAAAAATATGATGATAAATAAGAAAATAATTCATGCTGAGTAATGTTTTACATTGAGTGAACAGAAAGATACTGATTAAAAACCATTCAACAATCTTTTGTAATATAATTTTACCCTTTTGATTTCTCCATTTGCAGATATCCTGTGATGGATGCTTCCATCAAGGCTGCATTAACATCACCAGGGGTGACGGTGGTGTTGAATGCAACAGTTTGCCCTGCAATCAAAGGGTTGGTGGTTCAACCCCGCCTCAAACTTCTAGTGTCGTTGTGTCCTTGGGCAAGACACTCAGCTGCAGTACTGCCTGCTGATGGCGGTCAGTGGGCCCGGTGGCCCCTGTGTACGGCAGCCTGCTTCTGTCAGTGGGCCCCAGGCAGCTGTGGCTGTAATGCAGCTCAGCACCATCAGTGAATGGGTGAATGTGGTCGACTCTCCTGACTTGAAACAGCGTAATATAAGTAAACACAGACTGCTGGTATAGTTGAATAGTTTTTATACAGATGTACTTGTTTTATAATAACTGTTAATCAAATTTTTCTTTTTAGATTTTCCATAGTTATTTCTTAAATTATTTTTTTTCTGTCAAATGCTTTTTATATTAAAATAAAACCTTTGTACATATTCTGATGTAAATCACACTTTCGATATAAGATTTGTTTTTTCTTTTGTTGTTCTGGAAATAGAAATAACTGTGAAATTGTTGTAGTAAACAACATTAAACCATAGAAATGATTGTATAGCATTGATGAAAGCAGCCTAGAAATGTGCATCCTCTGCTGTAATGTGAGGAAATGTTATAGTTTATAATGATGCAGGTTTTCCCACATATTCATTCCTGTTCTCTGTGTTTCAGATATGAGTTTCATGTCAGTAGGGGAATATTTGTGAGGATTTGCAGGGGATAGAGAACGTTGCAGCTTCCAACACTCTAAGCTAAAAATGTGATGAATCGTGTAGAACGGTGTTGATAGCAGGACGAAGTGATATCCTCTGAGTGGAGAATATAAACATCAGACATTGATTGTAACACATCCACTCAAAGCTAAAGATAAAAATCGTATTCATTCGTTTTTCTCTCCATTTTAAGGCATTAATGCACAAGAATGAAAACCTCATCAATCTGTTTAAAAGAATTGTTCATATTTCAATCAATTTTCTCCCTAAACTGATATCATTGCATCTTTTAAGGCTTCATCTCATTGATTATAATTTCCTACCATATTTTTCCTTCTTCCATAGTAACTTAGTTTACTAGAGTTTTACTAGTTTCTCGTCAAGAGTTGTTTTTTTTTGGACTTGGAGCCGAATGATTTTTTTCTAATAAACTCTGCTATTTTCATGGAAGTTGTAGTGAATTTATTCCTTCGAGTTTACTGTTTGACTACAATTTAAACTCAATTAACCCTTTCATTTATTTTTTTTGTTCTGACACAGCCAGTAAGTTGTGTGCTCAAAAAGCAATAAATGACGTTTAATGGACAAACATCCGTCCCACTGGGGAGGTTATTACACGACAAAGTGTAACAGATAAAAACCAGCAGCAAGGCTTGGAGGGAGGATGAGATCGTTCCTCTGGATGTTGTGGGGCTGTCATGGCGACCCCAGGGGCATTTCCTGGACCTGAACATGGGGCCTGAGCCCCACCCTGGTAGGGAAAAGTGGAAAAAAGGCTTTTTTTTTTATTAAAGTCTTCTTGAGCTTCTGGCTCCTTGTTTGAAGCCAAACGCTGCAACATGTACAGTCTGCTGTACATAAACATCTAGAGACATCATTAGAGTTAACCCATAAATTTTAGCTCAACAAATTGTAAAAAAAAAAAAACCTATAAAAATATTTTTCCCCTTTGATGAAACAAAGGCAATGAAATAAAATAATCAAATTAATTAAAAGATTTATTATTATTTATTCCAATTATTTGCATTTTAATCTGCTAAAGCAATCATGAGGAACAACGGTCCACTAGGGCTCAGTCCTCCTGCGGTTTTCCATGCAGCTTTGCTCCCTCGCCGCCACAGTGACTCCGTGGTTAGTGTCAGGTGTGTTGGGGCAGAGAAATGAGGTAACCGTGCAGGATGAGGGTCAAGGCTCCCAACACTGAGCTAAAGGTACCAAATAAAGAATTTGGATTGTAGGACATTACTAAACTGTAGCGCATAGCTAATCCGTCTGTGAAGGTTCTCAGTCAGTGTGTTGGATGCAGAACCTCCTCCTGCAGGATCTAGTCCATCTCACCTCTCTTTGCTTGGGTTGTGGTTCTTCAGTCCGATCCATTCCCCGTTCACTCAGCTGCCACGCTGCACCTTGTATAACTGGAGAGAGTCATGTGGGGGTTGTAGAGGCGTTTACAGCCATACTTCCATGTGATGAGGAAAACTTAGATGTGACATGAGTAACAGATTCATTGTTCAGTGGGGAGCATGAGGTCCAGAGCCTTGTTCTCTCAGAGTATTGAAAGCAAACAGGCCAGAAGAACAGAACCATTCTCAATGATGACCAGGATCATCCTGTAGTTTAGGAGTCTGAAAGCTAAATTACTGCAGCATTCAGGAAGATATCAACTCTGCTCTGATGCTGAAGTCTTTTTACTTTGATTCTTAGCGACACAGCTTCAAACAACAGAGTCACTGGAACATTCATGCCACCCAGGTGACGTCTGAATGCTCTGCAGCTAATCCGTCCGCGTTGAATATCTGAAGCCGTGCAGCTGGTATTTTATGTTATTAATCCAACAGCAACAGATTTCAGTTAACTCAGTCGGACTGCAGCTAGTTTTCTCAAAACACTGAGTGATTTGGCCCTAAAATGATGTTTTCATCTGAAGCTACACATGATGCTCATAAAGTCTTCCGTTATTCAGTCCCTGGGAACCAATAAATTTCACTTCCATGCTTAAATTCTCCCGCTTCTCTCTCACCTCTCTCACTCTCCTGTATGTAAGTCGTCTTGTTTTCACTCCTGGTTGCTTGTTTCTTTGGTGGTCTTGGGTTTGGGCACAACAAACGGTCCTGATTGTATCAGCAATCATGACATTTGAAATTAAATGTATTAGTTTGAAGATGAATGTCACTAAATTAAAACAGAATTTATGGTTTTAAATGTATTTGGTTGCATTAAAAACTTATATTTCTAAACTTGCATTTCAGTTTGAAAAGTGTAAGTGTAGACAAAAAAAACATGTGGCACAAATACTGAATGGAAAACTCAGGATGTATAAAAGTTAACTTTTTGTGGTCTTTCCTTTAAGACCCGGTGTCCTGCAGATTGTAGATGGTTCCTGCTGATCTGACTTCAGTTATTAGGTGATTATCAAGCCTCTACAGCCACTTAAATCAAGTGTGCTTCTAGACCAAGCAGGACAGTGGATTATGAGACCTGAGCTCTAAACTGACAATGACAAACCTTCCTAGCATTGGCTGCCTAACAAAAATACTCCAAAAGGTCAACAACAACTCATCTGCAGAAGACCCCAGGAGAACATCTATAGCCCTGCTGGTTAAGGTCAGAGGTCATTATTAACATAAAGACACTAAATCCCTCTAGAGGGCGCTATTGTGAAATTAAATGTGGGACATTGGAGCTTTAAATAAATGGGGACAGTGTTTAAACCCTGCCTTAATTATCACAAGGATAAACTAGAACCTGCAGAATCAAAACCACAGCGCATGGGATTTACCTGCTGCTCGCTTATATTTCCAACTGCTGCACTCGCTTGCAAGAATAGTTTTAGGCAGTCTAGTGTGCGTATCTTGATGTTTTATATCTACGTTCGGCCCATGCTTCCACTCTACATGATTGATTTCCTTCCCCTTCCTCTGTGATCGTCCATCAGAGAGGAAGAAGAAGACGAAGCAGAAGAACTCCATGGTTGATGATCTCCATCGCTATGCGGTAGCCGTAAAGTTAATGCCAGCTAACGCTAGCTGAAAAGCCTGTCTCCCATATCTGTAACATATCAGCCAGAGTTACTTCTACCTGCTACGGAAAAGGTCATTGTGATTATTCTGGGTTCCTGTTAAATCTAGAACAGAATTTTAAATCCTCCTTCTCACTTATAAAGCCCTAAATAACCAAGCTCCGTCTGATATCAGAGATCTGATTGTTCCTTATGTT
>JAUZNJ010036839.1:0-36167 GCA_034780135.1 Jordanella pulchra
TTAAAAGTAGATAAGGTGTCTGCCTCACGGACTAAAACTGGTAGTTGGTTCCACAGGAAAGGAGCCTGATAACTAAAGTATCACTAGTTTGCATCCAATAATTTAAACATTCTTCTTTTTTGGAAATATATAAAAGGTATGATTTAATTTGTTGTTACTGAGCTTTCATTACCTTATTTTACTTTGAAAAACCTGATCTTCCCTACGTTTTTTTCCTGTTTGGTACTATTGCAATAGTGGATCTTGACCTGGTCGGCTTCCGACGGAGCGGAGGTAAAAATTGTTGGTGGCGGATGGAGAAGACGTACGTGGATGGAGGCGTGTGGAGGAGTAGTGGTGGATGTGGAACAGTTATCATTGATTAACATGACTGCGTAAAGTGCTCCGCGTGATGTACGTCAGCTGAGCAGAGTATGTGGAATCTGGGGATAATGGTGACCTCCTGTTTCAAATAAATCTAAAATAAACTGACCGTCGGTCAAAGTGACACAACTGTAAAAACTATGAAAACAACTTTAAAGGATAATGAAATTGGACACTTCACAGACACATAAAAATTGGATAACCGTTGCTTTGGTTACCACATGTAAATTTTTAACCTATTCATACTACAGTCTCTTTTACTGTTGGAGTTCTTCCTCACCATTTACAACCTTTTTATGTCAGACTTAGTTTTCCAGACTCAAACAAGCCCAAATGAGACATATATTTACTCTGTTTCCTCTTGTCTTGTAGTTTTAAACATAGGGTGGGTTACTCCAGTCAGCAACCGCTGCAGCTAATATGGCAGCAAATATTGACTCTTCACAAAGAGGTCAGCTGTTAATGATAGGAATGCAGGGTGAGCAACAGAATGATTGTCCAATATTTGCCATAGCATGATCATGACGTGTTAAAATCAATACTTCTTGGACCATAAGGCAACTTGGCACAGAGTTTCATCTACTGGGTTTAATCTGTGGCAAAGTGCCATCAATTTGTCACTGCTGATGCTCCATTCATTAGGATGCACCAAGTGCAACACAGTCATCTCAGATATATTGATGTTGTGCTTTAATGAGGCAGAATGGAATGCTTAAAATCTATTCAAGTAATGTTTCAAATGACAGAGTTTACTTTTTTGCATTTCTGCGTTTATTTGACCTCAAACACGATCATTCTTTTTACATTAAATCAAAACACCATCAGACAGGAATCTATAAAAGCTTGAGCAGGAGCTTCTCTCCGTAAGTTAGAAAAACACAGACTATCCACATTCATTAAGGTGAAAGAGTTCAACAAAACCTTAAATTATGCAAAAAAAAAGTCCAATGTCACCAGTGCATGAAGTACAGAAAAACGTGCACATACTCTGTAAGGTCCTAAAGGAGGAGAAGTAAAACAAACCTCAGGGCGTTCAGTATTTCTTTAAATGCACATTCTGAGTAACAGAAAGTTGATAGCATATCTATTGAAGTTTTTCATGTCATATCAGTTCACATTTGGATGTATGTGGTATTAAATTTGGACTCAGATCCCAGTTCAAAAAGCTTAATACCTAAGAAAAAAACAACTGAAAACTCCTATGTGTGGTTGTGCTTTAATGATGATGTTTATCCAAACATTTTTCTCAGTCTGGATCCTTTTGACATGTTTTAAATGGAAAACGAAATTGAGACATTTTGCCATATAATGACTAGCTATCTCTAAACATCTGCAGTATGCAGTAAATTAGGCAAAAAACACAAACATTATTTTAAAATTCGTTTAGAACTGACAGGCTGATGTTGTTAGAAGCATAATCCAATAGTATTGCAATGAGGAAATGTATTCATTTATCTCCACTTCCTGGCAACAGTGTTAGACTCATATAACAGGTTTTGTTTTTTGAAATGCTGTTTGAAACCAACCTGGTGAATGAAGAGATGGAGTCTTTAAAACTATATAGGGCATGGAAAAAGAAAAACAAACAAACAACCAGGATCACAAAATTCAGGTGTAAATTAATCAGTACATTAACTATGAATGTAAAATCAGGCACCTGTCCCACAAACATTTGTGAAACAAGGCCACGCTTGGTACCATGATTGGATGGCACCTGTACAATAAGCAAAGACATGACATTTCTTTACCACTGAAAGTTTCATAAACAGCTGTTAGCTTCGGTATAAAACAGGGAGAAAAAAAAAAACTCATTCAAAGTGTTGTTGACCTAGTAAAATCACAGAGCAATGTTCGCAGATGCTGAGGAACACACTGTGCAAAGGTTGCCAACACAGTCAGTAGGTGCAGATCTCCAGCATGTATGTGTGGTTAGATCAAGTAAAGAACAATAAACCGACTGCAGCAGCAGGTCTCCATGGCCATGGAGCTTCATTCTGTTACCGAATGCAAGGCAATGGATGCAGTAATTGTAAAGTGTGTCACCATTACAGCAACTTCTGAACCAGCCAGGCAATAAAGCTACCATAAAAAAACCTTAACTACTTCCCAATGCATTTGTGTATGCTAGAACAATGCCATACCTTTCTAATTCATTGTACTCTGATCCATGTTAGGCAACATCAAACGTAGCAATTTTGATTAATTCAATTTAATTCAGTTTTTAACAGATTCAAATTTAGATACCAGATTGAATAGCTGCTTAAGAGGTTTTGTCTATTAAAAAATCCTGTATACTCCAGCATGTTTATGATTTTTCAGTGTTCATTGGATCATCTCATATCGTCGTTCTGCAAGTAGTTTAATTCAATTAACACATTGAGTCCTGTGCGTGACAGCAGCATTTGATCAATTTAAAGTTTTACCTGCAGTTTTTGATCTTTACCAGTTGTGATGGTCAAATATTGTGAATGCTTGAAAGAGTTATGGCCAAGACTTTTTCTGTCAGTATCAGTTCAGAGTATCAACTGTTGATGTGTTTTCATCAGTACGATTTTCTTTTTTGATACTCTAGTCATACTTTTTTTTAAGAATTGACCAAGTGAAACACTTTTTGTTTTATAAATATTTAAAGGCAAAATTTAAGCAAGGTAAGACACAAACACAAATTCAAAACAGACACAGACATAATGATGCCCTTTGTTTTCTTAATTTTCTGGATGGCTCCAACAGAAGATTTATTTTCAGTTGCCTAAAAATAGACCAATCATCTTCTTTATAAACCACATTAGTAGAACATTACCAATTACCTTGTCATTGTCATGGCAGCCTAGGTTTCAACAAACATGCCAAGAAACGGGGAATCCAGTTTCATCTTTGGATAGACCAAGTTGGTTAAGCAGCAGTCAGATCATTCCTGTAGTCCGATCACAATGTTTGTTTTTTCTTTCTGAAGCCAAGACAAATGACAGAGTTGGACTAATTCAATCTATTTTCTGTTTACTCTACTGCTTACTCAGTAATGCAAGTGAGATTGGAGAGATAGGACTGAGCCGACTACCACTCTGTCTAACAGCAAATGCATATTGATTTGGAGAAGCTGTAAATACAATCATATGGATACATGAGTGTAGTAATAGTTGGTGTTTGCATTTATTCCTCTAGCGCCATTTTTTAAAGAAAGCACCTTGCACCAAATCTAGCAACTTTTTTGATGACATAAAAGAAACAAAATCTGTCGTCCTGAGCGAGTGTATCTTAAGCTTGCCTCCGTCTCTCTCTTGCTGTCTGCTGTGATGCAGAGCAACGTGCCTTTGCTGCAGCAGAGAGGGAACCTTTTCGAGTTCCAATCCAGATTGCAAATGAAATGTGCATGTGTAAAACTGCTGCCAATCCTGCCCTAGATTGCAAAGTCTTATCATTTCAATAATTTTTAACTTACAAAGTTAAAAATGATAAAATGAATAACTGCATGCTCACTCTACAGCCTGATTTTGTCCCTTTCTGCTCCTCCTCCTCCTTCTTCTTTGGATTTTTTCTTTGCACCTAATACTACATTTATGCCACAAACTGATATGTTGTGTGGATCTAAATGGATTCATTATTTGTATTTACTTTCTAGTGCCTCTTTGGACAGCAAATAGCTACTTTTCTTGCTGAGGAGTTGGCAACACTGTAAGCAAGTATTTATGGTGAAAAACCTTTGTTTTCTTTCATTTAAGGCAGGCATGTCCACAGTCGGTCCTGGAGGGCCGCTGTCCTGCAGGTTTTAGAGGTTTCCCTGCTTCAGCTCAGCTGATTCTGATGACTGCAGTTCAGCAAAAGGCTGTTAATCAGCTATCAATAGAAATCAGCTGTGCTGAAGCAGGAAAATCTCTAAAACCTGCAGGACAGCGGCCCTCCAGGACCGACTTTGGACATGCCTGATTTAAGGAGATGATGCAATAATAGGTCTTGTTTTCTCTATATCAAAAGTTACTTTAGAGAATATTTATTGTAAAAATCTACCTGATCAACCATAACTGCCCCTAAATACCTCATCAACTAAAATGTTCCACCTTGCGATCGTATGTACTTGATCATAGGAAGCTTTGCAGCATTTATTTTATTTCACAGACCAATCAGTACCAAAGAGTTTCTGAAATACCCTCTGAAGTCCAAATTTGAAAATTTGAAAAGGACGATTGATACTAGAGAGAAGCAGTAAAACATGTTGCTCGGGGTGAATTAAATAAATAATAAATACCATTAATATAATCTATCATGTGCTTGTTTGTCCTAAAATACTACAAGAAAAGGTCATTCATGGTAACATGTGGTTTGCTTCTCAGCATAAATCTGATCTAATTCTTTGGAAAAAAAAATCATCCATTTAATTCTTCCAAATATGTAGACCAAATACAAACAAAAGAATGTTTGTACGCCTCAGCCGTAAACAGATAGTGATTTGGTCTGATTCCCAAAAGTGGTCTAAAATATATATTTTTTCTACCTCCTGTGATATTACCCAACATTTGATAAATACAAATCCTTCCCCTGCCTGCTGCTGTGCTATTCAATGCCCAATTAATGGGAGGGTTTAAAAGTTATGAATTAATCACCATCTTTTCAAATTTAACAACTTATTACAGACATTAAACTAACTTCAATTTATCCAAAAGGAAAAACAACATTTGAACTGGAATTATATTCTTCAAGAATTCACTAAATATGGCAACCGTTTCTTTAACATGCCAGGGGGTATTGTGCCCTTCCTGTTCCTAGCTGCCCAGGATAACTCCTTGCCCACATCAAACATCTCTACCAAAAGCAACACATCGATTGTGACTAATGTTGAAACACGTGAAAACAAAAACAGACAGGTTGAAATTGAAAGTTTTATCACATTTTTCATATTGAGGATAAGACAAAGGGACACAAGCCACTCAGGTTCCATTAGTCATGACATAAAAAAGCATCTTAATGCAGCAATGACTCAGACTGAACAGACAGTTGGTTCACTCTCACTTCCTTTTTAAAACTCTTTCTGTAGAAAGATCAAAGGTAAGTGGTGGGGTGAAAATCGAAGAAGCTGCAATAACAGAATCAAACTTTTCCATACCTTCTACGGACAAACTTTGAGTTTTTGTAGCTGTTTGTGTGCTCTCTGGGTGTTTTGGTGTCTGTCTTTGATGCATGAGGCAGGTTGTTTGATAGAGACATGACAGCTTCACACACTTGTGTGTATGTATGTGTGTTCTTGTGCTTATTGACAGCTTCAGATTGCTGTGAAACGCATAGAGAGAGCAGTCTATTCCCTTTTCAGTCTAAGGCACAGGCAACATCCATCACTACTGACAGAGAGAGCACGAAGGAGGAGGGAAAAGGGGGAGGAAGGAGGGAGTGACAGGTGAAGGAATGATCTTAATTCTAAGGGGATTTTTATGTTTAAGGGTTGAATACACATCAAGTTCCATTAAAAAAGAAATGGAGTAGTGGAGGCAGTTTTGAAGACATGTTGAATTTTTTGGGTTTCCGTCTATTTCTTTTCTGTGTCTGATGTTTCCTTTTCCCTCTTCCCTTTTTTTTCTCTGTACCTTCCTACACCGCAGTAAGCAAACACGTGGTAAACATAAAGAGGCTTTTCGTTTAGTCTACATGTGGAGTGGCCACACTGGGGCAGACTAGCTGGGAACATTTGAAGTTTTCTCTTTCTTCCCCTGCCCTTCAAAACAAACCATTAGTCCTCAGTTTCTCTGACTTTTGGTTTCTGTTTTTCTCTTTTTAGTTAGTAATTTTTCTCATTTTCATTTCCACCTATTTAACCAAACTGGCCTCTGTGTTTACATTCTGATAGCCCTATGAGAGCGACAGCGTACACCTATATTCATGCTTTACTAGCACACGGCTGTGGACCAAAAATCATTGAAAGGCTAATATCCGAATTAGTCAATAAATAAATTACCACTTTTGTTTCATATTTTTCTTCTCTTTTGACTAGAATGATAATTAATAGACTGCCAAATAACGGTACAGAACAATATAGCTATGTAACTTGAAGGAAAAATTATAGTCCACTGATATTTACCCAACCCAAGACAAAATGTTAGTCTTCGAATTGCTAATCTCAATTGATGTAATATTAGCTGTTTACTTGTTGTTGATAAAAAAAACTAAAGAAACCAAGGATGAACCACCAATTTCCACAGGGGATAAAGGAATGTGTGAAGTGTGTTACTTAATACTTTGTAATAGTTTCTGCATGTAATGTGTTGTCACAACCACTCTACCTTTTGTTAACTTTAAAGCATGGCCCAGAGAATCATCCCATGCCATTAATGACATTCTCATTATCTTAGTTGCTTTAGAACAAGCATAAAAAAGAAAATATCACCATGTTTGTTGTAGTCGAAGGTTTATTATATCTCGTCTTTATCAAATGCTTAAATAATTTTTCATAATTCTTCAATTACCAGTTGCTACTATTATCCTAGATAACTTTAAGTTTTAATTTGACATGGGGATCAAACTGACCCTATGTAATGATCTCTTTGAGCATTTACTACCTTACTTAATATATTATAACTTGGGCGTGTTGGTGCAGCGGTGGTTAGCACGCACGATCCATGTTCAGAGGCCTTAGTCCTCGACGCGGGCAACCCGGGTTCGAATCCGGCTTGTGGTCCTTTCCCGCATGTCTCTCCCCCTCTCTCATAACACCTTTCCTGTCAGCCTATAGTCTGAAAATCAAGTCACTAGTGCTGTATAAGGCAAAAAAAAGAAAAAAATATTATAACTCAAAGGAACTCAGGGATTAACACCACCTGACTCAATGAATTACTTTTTCCTGGTAATTTCTCATATTTGGTTTGTCTGCTTAGAAAGCATGCAGCAGCTGTCCATTTCCTGTGAAGCTTTCTCTGAGGACCTTCAGTTTAACCATGTCAACCTGCTTATCCATTTATCCTCTGCAGTTAGAGGAGCAGAGAGGGAGATATTTATTACACTGTAATTGTGCTCTTGACTTGAGGAGATTGCTCAATCACAATCGCAGACCTTTTGCTTGAGGTAAATCAAGCTAAATAAGCTTGGTTAGGATGGTGCTCCTTAACTTGACCTGGTCCGTTCTTTGAGCTGTGTTATTTTCTCAGTCAAGTCTTTGATCCTTATGTGACCTTAACTTGAACACCTGTAAATGTTACGTATAAGTATGATGTGCCCTCAAAGGAAATAACGTTTATCATTCTTGCAAACCTGTGTGGAATTCTTACTGGAAATGCATAAAACACGTGAAAAATAATTGAAAGTTATATATGTAAGTAAGATATCATTACAAAACAAAAGAAAACAAACCAAAAAGACATGCTGTGGATAAAACTTGGGGCTTTCTCCTTGATTTTAATGTTTCGACTGTAATTAACCTGTCCCCTAAAGTCACTGAACATTATGCATCTCCCAGTGCTGAGTCTGACCTAATATTCCACTTGGCTAGCCCAGGTAAAAAACCCTAAATTAGCAATAAGTGAGAAATTGACTGTAAAATTAACCAAAATCTTTCTTATTTGTTACCTGGGATAGAAGCAACAAACCCAAGGGCCCGATATAAAAAAAAAAAATAAAAAATGTTTGAAAACTCCCAAGTATATATTTGTGGTCTCCAGACTCATACTCATGAGGTTATCGTATAATTCAGTTGTGTTGTAGTGGGGATACATGTAAAAGCAGGTCACTGGACCTCAAGGCCATCTCTACAATAAATAATCCGTCCTCGCCATCACCAGCGTCTTAATCATGATTTTCTTTTTCCAAACCTTGTGGTACAAGCCAGAACTCCTAACCTGCAGTGATCTTCAACCATCATCTTAAATGCATCTGTATCAACCTACTCCCCTCTCTTTGCTGGGGAACTTTTACAACAATCTCTAAAGGAAGATTATCTCTAAAATCACTGTCAACTTTAATTGTCATTGGAAGCATTTTTAGATCACATTTGTTATGCCAGAATGCCACAACTTTGCAGGGACTTATTCCCCTTTACATTTGCATTCAAACCTATGATTTCTGGTATCTAACATAATTAAACCATACTGATTGTGTTTATTTGGTGGGATGACTACAATTCTACAACTTTATTGGCTGAAACAAATCAGGGTAGATTCTAAAGTTGTGTTTAATGTGAAGTCGTTATAGATTCAGATGTATTTCATATTATTAAATATATAGTTACATTATTATAGTTACGCTTACATACCATAAATATAGCAAGTAATCCCAGGTGATGCCCCTGCAGATATGCTTTTATTAGTCACCTCCTTTGGCTGCCACTGTACTGTCTGAAAGGCCTAAAGATGGGGGAAAAGTTCAAGGCGTTTCCCTCCTTCTGCCATCATCCATTCTGTAGAGCTAGCAGTTACAGGCTTCAATGGGGGGAGGGGTCATGGTGCTGCAGGATCAGATCAGTTTCTCTCTGTATAGATATACATATTAAAAAATACTTAAACCACAGGAACAGAGAACTTTTCATACTTTAGTATACCTTGGGCTTCATTAAAGCTTTGAAATTTATTGCAATGTATTTTTCCAAAGACTTAACAGCTCTAGAGTCCCTCAAGGTAATGCTGTACTTGTATGCATCATTGCACCTAACTACTATAACAAGCGTTCAGGTTGGTGCAGCTACTACTGTTGTTTCTTGACAGCAAAATATTTTGGTCATATTAGAAAGTTCTGCCCTAACACACTCAAAGTTTGAAATATTTTCTTTTTTTATATGAACTCTCTAACTCTACTCTTGAAATATTTAAATATGTTATGTGGAATATCATACAGACAGGTTACAGAGAAAAGTTCTCATTTTGCCTAATTTCCATAGCATGTTGCTTTAAATAGTGTTTTAGCTCCTCTCTGCAGAACTCCAATGGTCCGGGTGAAGCACAGTAGATTATGACAAAGATGGACCGAAAGATTTTAAAGGGTTTTGATTAAAAAGCAAATAAGATGCAGGAAACATGATCATGTAGTTTGCTGGGATGGGGCCTCCAAAGTCACATCAAAAACAGCAGCAGGCATCAGGATATGTCAAACATTGTTTTATTTTTCCTTCTAAAATGTCTTGATTATTACTTAAAATTTCCCAAGATATTTCTTCTAGCCTTCCTCTTACTGTCTGTTAGTGTATGTGTGAGTGTGTGTTTGTGCACAGTGCATCCAGCAGCACTAAAAAGAGAAAACACCTGTCAGTGAGTTACATTTCTACCACCATAATGCTTTCAAAATTTACTGAAAAGTGAATTCTGGGCTCTGCATGGACAAATCAAGCTAGTCCTCCTAAGATAAATTTGTCCCCCCAGAAATGTGACCACATCGCCTTTTAATCCTTACTTTAAAATACTTAGTCCATCCTAAAGCCTTTGATGAACTATTCTTTGCACCCCGAGAAGCAATTAAGTTGTAGATAAGCTTCTTTCAAACTAGCTGAGAAAAGATAACCCGTATATTCACTAACAAGATAAACCTCCTATGGCCCACTTCCTGTCGTTGCAGACACATCATTATGTCTGAACCGTGAATATCCTTAATTCTCAATACTGTCAAGTGAGAAATTTTCCTTTTGAGTTTTTACTATCTGTGGATCTCCCAGGTTTACCCTTGTGCGTACAGGGCCTTCCATTATACAGTGTAATTGTCTGTGCTAATTATTTAGCCATTATGATTTCACAGTGTGTTACTGCTCGATGGTAATGTTCCTGTTTTGCCAAGTTTTTGCTGAACTGTGATAAAAACATAGTGATCCAACAGTGTCCATGACCCTTCTGCTTCAAGTTAATTATAAATACAAAGTTCGTTGCATTTAAATTTAGTTGATATTAAAAGGTTTGAATATAGAATAATAAAAGATTTAGAGAAATAGAATCTTTGATTTAAGGCTGAATCTAGTTTGCGTTTAGCTGATGGGACAAGAATATGAGACATGAAAATGTGAAACAAACGAAACCCATCTCATCAGTGGTCACTGTGCATATTTAGGAGCTGAATAAGGTTATTTTAATATGGGATGATAATCAAAAGTAAACTTAGGACACTTAGATATTATTGCTATATAAATATGCTACGGGGAAAAACTTTGTTCATTTACAGTCTTTAACTACAATTTCTCCCTACTTTTTACCCCCATCATGTGCAAAATGTGACACACCTGATTTGACATCAACTGCTTACTTCACGCCTTGATAAATGTTGGGCTTTGTGCCTCTATGACCCCTGAAAAACGGACTCATGTTTAGCATCGCTAGGGAGAGAGCATCATCTATTAAAAGGTTCCAAGTTTAGCCTCTACCACCATGTAATGAAGTATCTTTGGGCAACATGCTGAACTGCATGGTTGCCTACCCACACTGTGACTGGTGATATAAAGTTTACATGTAAGAAAGGTTGTCCAGCAGATGGGAGTTTTGAAGTGTTGTCATGGTGACTAGAACATTGCTATGAAAGCTCAGACCATTTTCAGTTTATTTTTATGGCAAAGATAAAACAGAAATGTCTCGTCATTGGAAAAAGAACTCAATGAAAACTAAATCTTGTGGTTACTTTTCTTTCTGCATGCTGAGCCTCTACTACTCATAGAAAAATAGAAAAGCTGTTAAAATCAGCCTTTGTAAATGTGAAGTTTTGCTGGCAATTACTGCTTGCATTCAATTTTTTTGTGCTTTCTTCATAAACACAATATCACTTAATTGAAATGGTTCCCATCAAAGTAGGCCTCGTGGCTGAGCACTGATTGTTTGTGTATGTAGAAGTACTGTAGGAGCCTCCACAACTTTAAAAGTAACACATTTAAAATACAGTTGGGAAAAAAAAAACTTCAATCACCCCTGTTTCATTTATTTCTTCCCAGGGATTGCACAATAGGCCAGGCTGTAGCAAGATGGTCCTGGCAAACCCTAATCCTCAGGTCTTTCCGAATATTTTGTGTGTTCTACCAGTGCATGTGTGTGTTCCTATCCAAATTCCATAGAGAGCCCAAAGACATGACTTCAAGGCTAATCTGAGACTCTACAATAACAATATCTGTGAGTGTATGTGTGCATGGTTATGTCTCTGTGTTGCGCCGCGATGGACTGGTGACCTGTTACAGAGGAAACCCGTCTTTTGCCCAAAGGCTGCTGGAGATACCTAGGCCCTCATGATCCTGATGGAGAAGGGGCAGAAGATTATTATAGACAGAGAAACAACTATGGTTGCAGTATGTGTTTTAAATTTGTTGTACTATAATGTAAAAAAAGCATCCTTGATGAAAAGCAATCAGTTCATAATGGTGGTGTTTTTGTTCTGCCAGGCTGGACCCTAAAAGCTTCATCAGGCTGTTTTCATGCCTACCCACAACTTCCCACACCAGACTGAGCACTGACCTCCCTGTCTTTAGCCTCTTAGCTCAGCTGTATCTATCACCCTCTGCCCTTGCATCTTCCTCCCTGCTTCTGACTGTCTAATGCATTTGCTTTTTTTCTGCCCCAGGTTCAGGTCACACCATAACAGGATTCATCCAAGTCAAGGGTTAGATAAAGAACAGTAGGAGGGACTGAAATAAACTGGGAAAGAATCATTCTTTTCATTTCTCAGCCTCTCACTGTCTCACTGTCCCTACAAGGGCTTGCAGACTGTTATGGAGCATTGAGTCTGCCCTCAGCCAGCCACTGCACTAATCCTGTTTCTTCTTTCATGTGCTCAGTGATAGACTATTTTGGGGTGCATTCATGCACTGAAATAGTTTATATATGAGCTATTTCATGCTTATTATATAGAAAAACGGCTCCCTGCTCCTCTGTCTTTAGGGACTGGGATATGTGAGAGTGTTGGTCAGCAGGTCCACAGAGAAGGATAGCGATGATATATGGTGATATACATACCCCAGAGGTCATTCTGGGAGCATTGTGCATTACAATGATTGAAGCCGATAATGCACCAACAGACTCCATGCTATGTCCCTTTTAACCCAATCACAACTTTGCTGATGGCGTACCCCACCGACGGTGCTTCTTTGATTGGATGGAGGAATGATTGATGCACAATTGAACCCATTCCAGTGACTTATTGTTTCCTTCTGTAGTCTTAAAGACATGGCTCAATGGCCATTTTTCAGATGGGTACACAAGATAATTTCCTGCCTCATCTTTAAATCAGATACTCTTTGATACAAAGCCTGTACCTGGAAAATTGTAGCATTTTATCTTAGGGGGATGACATTTTCTCTCTTCCTGAACAATTCAAAACTTTTTTGTTAGTAATGCCTGGTAGTGGATGGTTTCAAACTAAAAAAAGTCTGTTTAAGGGGTATGATTCTGCCTGTTTGGGTAAAAGCCGCATATACTTTTTAAAGTATAAATTAGTGGAACAAGGCAAGCCATCCATTTTATGTCCTGACTGAAGAAAGCACGGATGCATAGGCAACCCAAAAGTGAATTTTAGAATACTCGTTAGGCTGTGCATGTATTTGAACTGTTCAATACTCTGAATAAAACAAAACAAACAAAAAAACATTATCCTTTAGTGGTGGCATTCTTTAAAGAACTGCATCCAAGGTTATGCAAGCAGAGGCACTGGAACACCTCAGGCATTCAGATCTGTTTGGGCCCTGGGCCTGCTGGTGATGTCCCTCTAAATGATTGGCTAAATGTTGGCACGATGACCTAAAACGTTGGGGTTGGCCTGCAGTGTTTGTGTGTCGAGTATGGGGCACTGCCATGTTACTATGCTGAAAAGTTCTGATTTTGGTCAACTAAATAAGTAAAAGGTTATGGGATAAATGGCAGACCTGTGTAGGCTCTCTGCTCAGCAATATTTAGTTTGTGGTGAATACAAGGTCAATTATTGCCTCTCATTACTGCCACAAAACTCATTGTGCACTCATTGTTGCCACAAAAAAAAAACTAAGATGTTGTCATATAAGGAAAGAGGCAAAACAATGATTAACATTAGCATTGTATTTCCATGGTAGAGAGCACCTGCAGAAGCAGCCTCAGTTTGACTTGGAATTAGCTTTTCTCCTCCTGGGCTCATGAGTAACAGCATGAAAACAAAATTGTTTTTGCTGATGTAACAATCTTGTTTGAGTCATGTTGCTCTGTTGATTCGATTCAATGTAATGCTGTAATGTAATTGCGGCATTTGGTTAATTGTTGGAATTTGACCACCAATGGACTCCATTGGATATCAAAATCAAAATGACAACATGAAGGAAACAAAAGTTTTCATGTTACATAATCCAAATGAATTAAAAACATATATTGATGCAATAAAGGGAGGGGGAAATAATTTTACAAGCGACATCATATGTAGTCAGTCTGAATTTTACAGGAGGTATTGGTCATATTATTTTCATTATTAATATGATGTGTCATCACATTGAGTTTAATAGAAACTTGTATTAAATGGTGTGTTGTTTCGGTCCAGTGGTCACCTAACAGGGAAAATTTGCTTATGTTTTCATAAGATATGTGAGAATTGACTTACTCTGGTAGCTGATTTTAACTTTATGCTTTAGTAATCGTATTTTACACATACAAAATCAGTTCAAATTCTAAAATCCTGCCTGACTTGATAAAGTGTTCAATAAATGTAAAAAATAAAATCTCCAGAATGTAGGGTTATAAAAGAGTAGCAGGAAGCTGCATTATTTATTTACCACATTTCTATAGAAGTACAGAGAATATATGAGCTAACAATGTAACCGTTTTATTGCCCATCAGTTTTCAAGAAAACCAGAGCGGTGTTGCCATACTTGAGATACCATTTGTAACTTGACTATATGCCTTACTCTAAACTCTTTGGTAAGTCGGGCGGACTTTGCTTTCTTTATTACCAACCATGACCCTAGATATTTACTTCAAAAAAGTGAATAAAACATTATTTCAACATTTGCTGGACTGTACCAGAAAGGTCCAAATGATAATCCTGGCTGTCTCTTTTATTTATCCACATTCTCTCACAATCGGCCTCCTTAAATGACACCAAAGAAGATAAAAGGCACAATATGCCAGTCTCATTATAAAATGGCTACTTTTATAAAATGCCCTTGGTTTAATCAAGATAAAGACAAACAACCAAATAATTTAAAATGGGTAACATTGAATTTGCAGTATAAAAACAATCCTTGCATTGTGATGCATGTTTACAATGTTGACGCTGTCATTAACACTGTTCATTAGTTCATTAGGGCACCATTGTAAATAAAATGGATACTGAGGGTTAGGGCAATTGAAGTATTCTGTTAATTTCCTTTCCTACTTGGTATTGGTGCATGTTGGCTTGGTTCCTTACCTATTGGTGCATGTTGGCTTGGTTCCTTACCTCCAGTGCTCTCTATGTCTGGTTACCTGTGTTATTCGATTGCTTTAGAGAACAGGGGAAATGTTACTGAGTAAAGTAACTTGCAGTATAATTCCCGGTGCCTCGGGAGCAGCTCCTCTTAGGTTCATGTCTTTCTTAATCTTTGTAAAATGAAACCATATTGTTTTGTTTACAAAGACCTTAAAATATAGTCATGTTTTAGAGCCTGCATGCGGCTTACTAGCTTTAGATTTAGCTACAGTGACTAAGCATCTCAAATTTGAACAAAAATGCTCTGTCTCACATTACTGCTCACTGATTAGAGAAAGTGGACATATTGTTGTTTACTGGGCAGGGGCAGTGCAGGAGGCAGGTGCTTCCTGGAGGGGGTGGGTAATTACTTTCCCACGTAGGACAGTGATTGCCTCATCTTTTCCAGGACAGGAAAGGAGCTGCTGCTTAAAAGCAGAATTCATGAGGATTACTCATATATAGATAAATCTAGTGAAATATCACTTTGGGGATAATTTTGGTAAAGGATTAACAAAATATGTTAAAATATAAAGAAATGATAATTTTGCAAAATACAGACCCTTTGATATAGTACACCTTTAAATATTTCCATTGATGTTGAGAAGAAATGAGAAGAAGCCTAAAAAGGACCCATCAACAAATAATAGACCTAAGTAGTTTTTTATGACCATAAAGACATTCTGAGTGATATATATTCTATAGTGAACAGAACTCTTAAGTATCATTGCAGTTCTAAGCGTTGCTCATGTAGGCTCAATTTTTGAATTTCCCTTAAAGAAACAACAAATCCCAACTGTACGAAAGGTTGCATTAAAAATACCTTTGCTCCATGTATGGTATAAGATAAAAAAAATCTTGAGATTGTCCAGTTATCATGTTAAGATTTATTTCATATGAGTAGGTATTAATTCATCAAAGAAACACAAAAAATATGATTAAAAGAATGCACTTCTGCCAAGTTTACCAAAGCTTTAAGAAATGTCCCTCTGAAAATCAGGCAGCCATGAAATTACCTTCTATTACCTTTTAAAGGGGAATTTCATGTCATTGCCGCAAATTTGATGAAGTTGCATAATTCCTGAGAAATGACCTTTATTTTGTTATGCAGTGTTAATAAGTTATGCTTTTATAACAGACTCCTTTGAAACCAGACAGAAAAGTCCCCAAAATCTGCCAGTTGTGTCCCAGGAAACCAACCTAGTCAGATAAACTCCACTTACTCTGCCAAAAAGAGTGGTCAAACAGCCAAACCGAATTATAGCACAGGCTTGTTGATGGCTAAAAAAACTGGTTGAGGTGCTGCTCTCATAGGAACATTAAAATGAATATGAAACTCACCCTGTCGGTAGTTCTTGTATAGTCCTGTTTTCTTATGTGAGGCTCATTATTTTTTCTTTGTTATATAATAACAATAAAGTTTTACATGTGCTGTTAATCCATTGCTATGAAGAGTATGTGGAATTTAGAAAGGACAGGTTTAGTTTTTATGTCATTAGTCTTACTGTAGCTTCTGCAGTACAAGACAAACTACAAGGGCAAATGATAAACTAGCCTACTGATGACCTCCTCAGGCTTCATTGTTCACTCAATCGTTGCCTTACAGGTCGCAGCAGTCTGCCAAGTCTCTCAGCAGGAAGTAGATATAAATATAGTGCCTGAAAAGCTTTATGCATGATTACATCTGCTATTCAGAGTCACGGAGGAACTCACCTCAGTTCATGACTTCACTGTCAGCTTTGTGGCATTAGGCCATTGTCATGATGGAATGATGTTTGCACCTTAAGGTGACCATTACCATTACTTAATGGCTACAGTTCCATGTAGTGGTTATGTTTTAAAGTTGGCAGATGACACTGAAGGTCAGAGGAGTGCCTCTGCTTGTTTCAAACCGGTTTATAGAAAGGATCAGATGGTAAAAAACCTAAAATCTAATCTAACTGTCTTTGGTGCTTAAATTTGATGTTAACAAAATAGGACTGTTCCTGAACATGTGTCTGGATGAAATCCAAACAGCCATTTCATCCAGAAATGGTGTAGTTTTTAAAAAGCATAAAAGCATCAATAAATCCTAAGAGATTTTGGAGACATTGTGTTTTTCAAGGTACAGTAACTGTACCTTGTAGGCTTAGTTGAGGTTTCCTGGGAGATTATTTCACCATTTGATGAAATGACCTTTCATAATTTTTTAAGTTTTCTTTAAGCAGAAATTATGGATTTTTTTGAACTATTGAACTGAACAATAACTATGCAGTTTAACTTTAGCCTAGTATTTGGTTTTCTTTTTTAAATAACACATTGGAACACAAAAAAATGACTGAGTCGGGTTGGACTTTTATCAAGAATCCCTTGACTTTTTTGCTTTCAGCCTGCAAACCTATATCCTCTAACGAGGGCCAAGGGTTTGGGCTGTATTTCTTTTAATGTCCACTCTGCAACCATCTGAGAGAATTTCAGTTGGAGAGTTTACAGAAAGGGGAAAAGAGCAAGAAAAGCCAGACTGATGAGGTAAAAGTAAAGTTAAAGGAAAAGATATAAGAGGAAAAGAAGAAACAAAGTGCTAGAGTTGGGACTGTAACAAGTACGGTTGCCAGCGCTACGGTCAGGGTTGTAACCCCTTTATATCAATCTGCCTATTTGAAGCATATGGCAGACTAAGAGGATTGAGTTTTATGGAGATAGATTTCATTTGCTGAGAATCGTTGTTTTTCTGATTCTATTACTCTCCGCCTTCCCACTTGGGGAATTGTGTAGGTTTTTACCCATCGTTAATGCAGTTTATGTTCGGTTTGTGGTCATCTCCACGGATTTCTTTATCTTCCCCCTCTTTTTGCTTGATTTCACTCTCCTCTCTGTCTCTATTATCTTCTCTTCAGGATGAACATGACGCTTATTTGCATGAAGTCAATTTGACATAAGTCAGACAAAGAAGATTGCAGTTTGGATTGTGTGTGCGTGCGTGCATGTGTGAGTCGTTCTTTTTCTAGGGGTTTGTATCAGTAGTGACTAGAAGGCTGCTAAAGAGAAGGCTAAATTGGTTTAAACTTATTGTGTCATATGATTCTCTGTTAATCCCCAGCACAGTGCTTTGCAGATTGAGGTTGTGGCTCATGAAGTTAAATGTAATCCTATCTAGTGTACATATAAATTATACTTTTCATTAGATATAAAAGTAAGTCATTTTAAATTATGTTGGAATATTTTCTGGACAAAAAAGTAAGAATTAAGGTCAAATGTGCAAACATTGTCAATAAACTATTGGGTTTATTGATTTCTGTACACTTTTACCTTTTTTACCTTATGATAAACTCTAAACAAGTGTTTAGCACTGATATATAAATCAATGACCAGATTTATAGGCTACTTTCATTGATTAAGCAACTTTACTCATTTAATCACTTTGTGATTAAAGTTTTTACAGGAGCTGCTAATGATTTTTAGAACGTGTGGTGCGTGGTTGCTGTCTCTTTCATATATGGTTAATGTTTTTTACCACAATGCACCTTGAAAAGTACCTCGATGGTCACTAGGGGAGAAGATATATTCCAGAATGCTTTGCAAGAGCTCTCATGGAAAAGCATCATGGGATTTTTTGTTATAATTCACTTTCATTACAATCATGCTTGAATGATAAACATCTGAGTAATCTTCATAAATTCTCCTCTCTAAACAACAGCTCCTCACTGTCCTAGAAAACAAGCAGTCTTTACTGTTTTATGTGGAGAATTGTTTATAGGAAACCTCTACAGTGGCTGTGCTGTCCCTACCCACTAAAACACACTCCCACTATCTGAATCCCTGGATATCATAGTGACAGTTCACAAGTGGTAACAGTTCAGTGGGCCTATGACCACATGACCCCAGTTATAGCAAATATTTGGAAGTCCCCTCTTTTAGATTGTTCTCAACATGTTAGTATTTATATATTCTAGTCTACTTTTTAAAGGTTGAATTTTGGACAACAATATTTAAATTTGGACTGAAAACTTGCACAACTCTGCAAATTGCTATTTAGAGCGGGACCCGTCCCAAAACAGATTATGTTTATCGTGCCGTAGGTGTTAGTTTAAAAACATGTATATCATTATACTTATGTTTGTAGACAGTGATTCACACTGATGTCTGAGCTTATTTACACTGTAGACATTGCTGTTAAGCACTTTGCTAATTAGCAGTTTAGACAGCTTAACTAACCACTTTTTGCATCTGTTCCAACAGTTTCCAATCACCAGTGCAGCAGCATCGGAAGACTTTTATAACACAACATAGGGCAGTATCATGAAGGAAAATGCAGACTCTGTAGGATATGTAACAGTACAAACATCCTCTACAGCCAACAAGAGGGCAAATACTAATTGTCAATCAGTCTTTAGTCTGTATAATCTCTGTTTAATTATACAGAACACCTGCTTTGTTCTTGCACTCTGTGTGTATCTATAACTGCATGGGCATTTGCATGTACACTAAATATGCATGTGTATAAGCAGAAAGCTGAGCCAAGCCCCTTAGTGATCGCACCATGTTAGCATCCTGCCTTAGTGTGAGTGCTGTGAGGGTAAAGAAGCTGTGTGTACTGTAGATGGTTATCCATGTGTTTGCGAGGGTACCTAGGTTAATATGTCACTCAGTTGGAGGTTGGGTTTGCAGCTGACATTCAGAGACACCCCACCCTGCACCGGCGGCATTCCTTGCTGTGTCAGAGTGAATTTCCACGTGTGAGAGAGATCCAGCCAAACCTCCAACCCAGTGCGAGACACTGTGGAAATAGCCTCACGTTATTAAACAAGCCCATCCGTCAGGGATGGACCTAATGTTTCACTGTAGGGGTCCCACAAAAACACATGGCCCAACACACTCGAAACAGACAGTTTTGGGTCATTAATCAGTGTAAGTCTCACTCCCTTAGCCTCCCTAACCACTCACTCCCTAAGCCTTTCCGTCGTTACTCCCTCTGGCAAAGTCATGGCTATCCTCCTTGACCAACACACTGTAACACTAACGTGGTGTTTGGTTTGTGCTTTTTTTACTCTGTCTACTTCCTGTGTGTGCCTGTAGGCTTGGCACTTATTCACTCCTGGTCTGGCTCTGTGACTGCATTCATGGTGCGCTCACCCAGCTAGCTGCATAAGTGAGTTAGCTTGTGTTTGTGGAAGAGCAGTAGAAGCATGCAAAAGCAGTAGTGTCACAGTAACAAGCAGAACGAGTATTTACCCCCTTATATTAGAACTGATGCAGGCCATGCCTCTTAACTTCACTCCGCCGAGGCCTCTGTTGAGCAGACTCAGAAAAAAAATGATAAGAATAAGACATTTACATCCCTATTGTCCTATCAAGAGAAATTTTTCAAGCCTTTGTTTTTTTATGTTACTTTGATTTTCTAGCGTACAATTAAAATGCTAAATATATTGTTTCAGAAAATTACTATATTAAATAAAATCAGTAAAAAAGGATATTTTAAGCAAAATTAAATGGCCTTTTAACTTCATGGTTATTCTTGTTATCTCAATACTTGGTTGGATTTCCTTCTGCACGAGTTACTGCATCAATGCTGCATGGCATGATGGAAATCAGCTTGTGGTTCTGTTGAGCTTTAATGAAAACTCAGCTCGTTTTGATGGCAGCCTTCATATCTTCTGCATCTTTGGGTCTTGTTTCTCTCTCTTGTCCACACCCCAAATATTCTATGGAGTCAGATACTATAGATGACTGTGTTGTTTGTGGACCAACATTAGCTTGATGATACGGCGCCTGTTATCAACTCTGGCTATGGAAACTCGACTGTAGACTTTAAACAACATGAATCTGTGCGTTTCTACTTTTCCTTATACCTTTTGATTTTTCCTAATGAAAGACAAACTTTACTTTCATATGAGAAGAGGACGTTGGACCTTATAGTTTTGACAAGATAATTCCCTCCTTAGCTTACGTAAAATGCTGCTATTTTCAGCATCTCTCCACTTCTATGTATTTGCATCATTCTAGTCCTCTCAACACTGGGGTTATTACTGTATCTCTGAACTACCAGCTATAGCTTTTTGTGGGTTTATTGCCCTGCAGAGGGTGTCTTTGACTGACTGCTGAACAACTGTGACATCAGCGTTTTTTGCAGGTGTTTTGCAGCCTTGATTTCTACCTACAGGCTTCAACAGTTTAAACATCATTTATACATTTATGAGTTGAATAAAGAAAATGAGTTTCAAATAACTTTGTAACATCACTCCAAGTTGAACTTCACAGGAGATATTAATAATTCAGCTAGAAGGAGTCAAAAACTGTATATAGGATCAACAAGGAAGCCAAAGAAAGGGGAATAAGAAGAAAGAGCCAAAGTTAATAACGGCACAAAGATTTAGAAATATCAGATTTAATTCTGCACTTCTTAATATACAACCGCTTAAAACAGAGCATTGTAATTAGTGTGTGGAGATTCAAACAATAAAGCATGTATTATGAACATAAAATAATATGAACATGAAAAAAGATTTATGAGAGTAGAATTTCAAAAAGTGACAGAAAAGTGTCCAAAAGAGGCACTTTTTAAATGAAAATCTAAACATTTTATTTGTTTTAGCATCTACACATTTACCCGTAGCACCCACGAAAAATTGTAACGAAACAGACAGTTACCACAGAAAAACATGGATGAGGAACAGAGCCTACAGGAGAGTATTGACATCCTATAATTTGGTCCATAAATATCAACACAATCAATACACTGTAAACAGTTCTTGAAAATAAATTATTCTCACTCTATGATGAAAAGGAAAGTGATTAAAATACTGAAACAACTGTTCTTTTAACTTTTACATGTAGTGTGGTGTTGTAAGCTTGAAGCCTTATTAATTCCTGGATTGAAATCAAATCTGAGTTTATAGTTTCATGTAAACATTCCTGAAAGCTCTGATGTGGCTATGTTAAAACATTTCCTCAGATATTTTTTTTTGCCCTAAACAAATTAAATCATGATTTGAACTGTTTTTTTGTATTCACCCATGCTTTCTTTATCCAGCATTAATAGCTATTTAATGATCGGAACCATTTAAGTTGGATAAATGAGAAGTCTGTAGGGGCTGTGACAAAAAACAAATACTTTTCATCGCTCTTTTAGTTTGCTAGGAAGGATGCTCTATTTTAAACAAACTCAATGTATAGAACAAACATTATCTCTATTAATCCTTAGTTCCCTCACAAATACTAAATTTAACAGAGAAATTTATGTAGACCTCAGATACCTCCTTTATGTCTAAAAGATGCTCAGAGAAGAATTGAGTGCAAAAGGGAAAGAAAAAGAATCTCTCCAAAGCACAATTTTCTGCTCCAGCTTCTTCCATTTGCTCTGACATTTCCACTTTAATGTTTGGTAGATGTGGTTACTACGGACGGTACAGGTTTGTGGGGGGAAACAAAAAGGCTTTAAAATTTGCGTCAGAAGACGAAAGAGAGCCCTGGGTAATCACATATGCAGTATAACCGGAGCTTTGCCTTTATTTTATGCTCTGGTGTGATGAGAGTGATATTTTCAAGCTGCTTTCAGAGTTATGTAACACACAGATGGCATTAGATTTACCTCAACATACTGTTCCAGTGTTGTACCTCTCCAGCCTGCAGCAAAGGAAGAGACTGCTCATATTCGGAAGTCGTTCTGTCGACGGAGAGTCAAACCTATTTCTACATGTGGCTCTAAGTATCATTATGTGGAAGTAAATGACTTCCCCAAAAGGCTAAATTTCCTTGTTGCTTAATGCCTGTGAGAGCTTCGGACATTTGAAACGGTCAGAAACAAAACCATAGTCAGCATCATATCTCTGTATGTAATGAGGACATCTGTATTTAACACCTTGTAATTGTGTAATTAAAACTCTATTACACACCAGTTTTGAATCGTTTAAGGCAACAGTTTAGATAAAAATGAGGGATATTGAGAGAGGTGTATTGTCGTGACATAATTCCTGCACTGTGAGGCCAGAAGCCCTCATTCTTCTCCCATGACACTATCAGCGAGCAGCTGCAGAGGCAAATCCCACTGTTGTTGGAGGGAGACAAGGAATTAGTTCCTGTGTCAGATTAGGTTTATCTTTGCTGGGCTGAGAGTTATTATTATTGTGAATCATATAGGAGCTTACACACACATGCACGCACACACACACACACACACTGTGTTGTGTCATACTATCCTTTTGGGATCTTTCATTGATTTCCATTCATATTACATTCAGTTCTATGGCCTAACCCAGACCCTTACCCTAACCAAACTCAATTCACTCCTGAGACATAAACCTAACCTTAACCTCAATAACAGAACCTTTCATGGGGAGCAGTCGTTGGTCCACATAAGTACCTATAAGTCCCCAAAATGTTGTTAATTTCTAGGAAATTGTCCCCACCAGGTAATGAATACATGGCCGCAAAAGATAGAAGCCTACAGTATTTACAGGAATATAAAGACATTTTAATGTTGGGTAATCTGCACTCAGGGTTCAGTTAACTGGAATCTCTATGGATTAGGGGAAATTTGAGTTACATGAAAAAGCCACCAGACAAATCCAACGTTACATTCTTTGGAGAGGAAAATAGAAAACACACACAAAAAAAAAACAAACAAAAAAGAAACACACAGACCACAAAGTAATACATACAATTCAAACCTTTATGTTCTTCATAAATTCTTTCAAAATTCTGAAAATCAAGGTGACCAAAGAGGAAGTCATTAATAAAAGTTATAACTATATCAATAACTGGCCCTGTATAAAATCCAGTAGACGGCAGGGTTCATGCATGAGGAGAGATTAGTTAAACACACTATATCTCTTATTATTCAAAATATCATGTGTGATTATGGTCTATTTATTGTATTGTCAATCTTCCTTATGGAGTAATACTGGGATGGGATCATTGTTGAGTGAAACTTCCACAGCCTACAGACAGTATATGCTATATAAACAAATATGCTGTGTAAATTCATAAGTCCATCTAAATGTCTATCATCACCTGGAAATTGTTCATATGTGTGTGTTTCGTATGGAATAATCTGGAGTGTGAAAGTGGCTTCCAGTAGCTTAGCCCACTATGGTTTGCTTTCCACAGATCAGGACTTTGATGCACCGTTGTTTTTTTTTTTTGAGAGGCACTAACATTAGTCTGCTTTGATTTCACCATGATTCCAGCAATCAGAGATTCACACGCTGTTGACTCTGTAAGTGTTGCTGTTTGTTCAACTTTTTACCATTTAAAAAAGACCAGGACATACTTGTAAACAACCTTGGCAAACAGCTAATGTTGCTAACACTACATCCAGATGAACACACATACACACAAGTTAGATTCTACACAACTGAGAGCAAAAGCGGTAAAAATTATGGTTATCTCTATTTTGAATTATCTCTATTTAGATTTTTTCATCCCCAAAAATGATTAAACATAAATTTACTATCAGAGGGATTTGATGTGTATCCCCAGTCTTCACTCAGTACCCATTTTAGAGGTGTTAAACTAATAATTTAACCAATAAGAAGCCGAGCTGAATAAAATATTACTAGATCATAAAATCACATCCTTCTGCTTAGACTAAAGTATCAGGAGGACAACCCTAACCCTTGTGTCAGTAGAACCATTGGTGTATTAACTATTGATTGTTTGAGAATTAATGGAGGTTTAATCTCTGGTATATCTTCTCCATCCTGTCTTTGTCTTTTTCATCTTTTTTGAAAAACACACAAATCATAATATACATATTTTAATTGCTGCTTGTCTGACAGCCGGAGCAGCTTGTTGTTGAATCAATAATAATTACGCAGTGAAAGCTCTTTTCAGTAATGATTTTACACAGCAGAGCTAGGTTAGAGGAGCCAGGGCTAGAAGGATTGTACTGAATGGAAAAAACAGGAAAGGATGGATTTGCAGTGTAAATAAAGAACGGTTGTGTTGAGGAATCGTCTGAAGCAAATTGTGATAGACAAGATAAAACAGACTTCTTAAAATACATTTATGGAGCTTTTGGATACCTTAATTAACAAACACAGCATATAGTGACACAGACTATAAAGAAATAACTTAGAGAGAAGACAAGGTGTGATCACAATTAGGTTGGATAAGATCAAACTGAAATGATCCCCGTGGGAAAAGCCAAGAGGAGGCCATAAAGGATACTGGTACATTAGGCAAAATTCGAAGCAGCAAAAAAAGCAGCGTTATACACAAAAAATAATATTCATTATAATACCAGTATTCATCTTTACAAATCTTTGCCACACAAAGGAAAAAGATGTGAAGTGCAGATTTGACAAGGTGATTGGCCTTTCTTTTCACAAGCGAGACTGTGCAAGCTTTTTTCTTTCTCAGAAGCTTTCAAAAAGTCCATTTCCTTTTCCTGATATTTGAAATAATGACTATGGATTTAATAATTAATATCACCTTTGGGCCAAGATGGGTGGAAGAATAAGAGTAAAGGGCTTGTAATTGAGACACATTAGGAAAGACTTATTCACTGAGGAGAGAGAGGATAAGTGAAGCAAATGGTACAAACATTCATTTTTGTATTCACCTACACAGGTCTTGTGAAATAGTGTTTGAATAACCACATAAGTCTGTTATTACATACATTTTATTCCTTTGCATCCTTTTTATCTTTACGTGGTCAGCTGAAAGGATCTCTGGTCAAAGCACAGCTCTGATTCAAAAGTCTAGAAACTCTCCTGAGTAGAAGGCCTGCAGTCTAACACCTTCAATAGTTTTAACAACAAGTCATTTTGTCAGATTAGTTAATGTTAAGTGTGATTTTTGCAACAAAAGAATCACCAAAAATACCGTAAAATGTATAGAGTAAATCAACTGCTGTTCTCTTTAACCCAAGTGTGGACAGTTTGGGTTAAAAGCACAGCTGTTGGGGGGGGGGGTTGTGGTAAAATGAATAGTGGGTGAGTTCGGCCAGGTTGTCCCATAGAGTTTCAAACTCTGGGGATAAATTCTAATGAATTCTATCTTTTGTGATGAGCACATATTCTTGGAATTCCCTGTCACAAATCCCCTCTTTCTGGAAAAAGAGGGTTGATTCTGTAGCAGAATAACACCCTGACATCACTCTATTTAATTATCACTGCAGCACATACAGTTCAGTTTTATAACAAGTCATTTTAGGTACATCGATTCATTTTACCACATCATCGCCACTACTTTTACACATCAAGCACACTAATGGTGTACATTTGTATCAGTAGGGCGCCGTCACTTATTAAAATTTTCTCTCAATTGTTGCAACCATTATTCAATAACATTTTTAAGCTCACATTAGCCCATGCACATGCTTTTGCTTACCAAGGGACTAGGATCAGTTAAACTGAAAGTGCTTGTCTCATTATTCTAACTAATTATCAGCTACTTGGGGAAACTCATAAAGGATAGAATTTTTTTTGTCCCAGAAGATGAATTTATCCTTATTGTCATTTACATAAGAATTAAATAAAATGTTTGTGACTCAAAACGTGGGAAATAAAAAAGTCAATTATTCTCATCCTGATCTCTTCAGTCTGAGGAAAAATAACATGAAGTCAGTCTGAATCAGCTTTTTAAGAACTGTAGCAGCTCTGTCCCCCTCTCACCATAAATCACATCGATGACTGTAGAAAACGTTTCATTGCATCGCAGGTGTTGCTTGCAGGAAGCTCAGACCTAGAACCGAACTGGAGTAAAGCTGCCTTCCAGTGACATGCAAACACACACCGATGGCTGTTGTTTCTCACCTTTTCTGGTAGCATCTTCACAGGAATCATCCCAATGTTCAAACTCAGTTCCTCAAAAAAGAGGATTTTTAACATTTACAGTACATTAACACTTCCACATTTCTTCTCCTCTGTTTTTTTTCCTTAAGCTGTAAGATAAATACTTTTATACATACTGCATATATACATTAAAATAGTTACTGTGTTCATTTTATATGAGATGATCCATTTCTGTTGTCTTAATTTTAGAGCATCACCAGGCAGCTATTGTGCATTTTGATTGTGATGCGTTCAGTGTTAAGAGGTTAAATCAGGTTAAATCCTTCAGTACCTCAAAGGGCTGATCCTACTGGAAAACTGGTCTTGTTTAGTTACCAGCCAGTTAAATATGCATCTCTATGTGAATTGGGAAGAAATTCATAATAAAATGTTTCATATTACTTTTCACAATATGCTTTATCCCAATAAATTAGCAAAGATCATATCTTTAGATTTTTGTGATATTTGGAAATCCTGAACAGATGGTGTTGGTCTGTGCTGCGGCTGGTGCAGAGCAGGATTGTATTTTACTATTTGACCTAGAAAACGTCTTTGCAGAGTTGAATCTTCTAAATTTCCTATTTGTGGTTTAAATTATTTCAGCTTTTATATTTTATAGATTTTATAGTTTTTATAGATCTGTAAGTTAAAACAAAAGGTAAAAAAAAAAAAGTTTTTACATTAGTGTTGAACGATCCCTCACTGTTGGATTAGCTCCTTTAAGAAGTAGCTTCAGCTGAGTCTGCATGTGAGATTTTCGGAATTTTTTCAGCATTATAGTCGAACCTACAGCTTCCCTTATTGTTTACTCTTTAAGTTCTTCTTCCCATAAATTATTCTGTCTCCTTTTATCGTTTTCTCCTTGTCACACTTTGCCTCCTTATCTATTTCCCCATAAAGTTTATTGCTTTCATCCAACTGATATTGGTTTTTATTGAAATTGTGATTTCCGTCTATCTCCAGTCAATAAAAAGAAAGTGAGTGTGTTTGTGCAGAGTGGTTTGCATGCTACAACTGTGCTGCAGGCAAGAGTGAGAGACTCCTCACCTCAAAACAACCCCCCCCCCCCACACACACACACACACACAAAAATAAAATAACAAAAACAAAGTGACACTTTAGTTAGTGTCTTTCTTTTTTTAATAGTTGTTTTTTCTATGTTTTTAAAATTATAGAACACTGTTAGATTAAGCCATGGAAATAACTATTAGGTAGTCTAACTGTGCCCAAACCCTAACCCTAACCCATACTACTGAATCTTATCTCTAGCACTTAGATATAAAACGCTGAAGAATAGTGAGAGTGGCTGTTTACCAGGCTGGGCTGTATTTGAACATACTTTAACAAGGAATTCCATAAACATCTATTATTGTGGTGTAGTCTTTGCAAGTGAAACTAAACTTAACTGACTTGGACTTTATATGAAGATGTATGACTTCATTGAACAAGACTCATTTTGTCTTGGAAACCAGGGAGATAGAGGGATGAAAAAGCATGGCTTTGAATCTGCTGAAAATAGGATGGGAAATTAAGATTCAGCGTGAGGATATAATCTTCAGAAAAAAATGTGTTCAGTTATTTCCCAGGCCTGCATAGAACCCCCCAAGATGGAATAGCAAAGGGTATTTATGAGATGGGGGGAAGAAAATTGGAATGGGATGAAGGGATGAAGAGATGAAGAGGGGAAAAGGTGATGGAATGAAGAGGCATGAGAAAAGGAGGTGGAGGGTCAGGGAGGTTGTGGTTGACGAAACATAAAAGACCTTAAAATGAGAGAGGAGAGTATTATTAGGCTATTAGTGAAATGCTGGCCCTGCTCACAAAGCTAAGTTTAAGTCTAAGTAACATAACTTCTTTAAAAATGACTGAAGCTGAGCTTGAATTCAGTTGGATTCAATGTCTTATAACTTGTAGACACTTCTGTTTATAGCAGCTTTAGAAAAAGCCTTTTACGCAATGATCATTCTTGACATTTTTCATTGGCAATTTTGCCACTAAACTGTAAATTACTATTTGATGCTGTTGAGGAGAAAAAAATCAGCCAATTAGTGATAAATGCTGAAGAATTTAAAGACTACTGTTTTCAACTTAACTAGACCTTTGAATTAGCCTATTTGGTGGGTGGTAGGGGAGGTGATCGGGGAGGAAGCTGGATTCATTTCTTCAGTTAAACTTACTTTTTTAGGACTAAATTTGAATTAGTTTGCAGTTTTTCCAACTTATAATAACACTGGAATACTTGAGGCTTAAAGTAGAGTGTTTCTCTGCTGAATTTTAATGTAAGAAATAAACATTTACACCATTAAAAAAGATCATTAAAAAAGATCACATCCGACTCAGCTTCGTATTTACTTACTTAGCTACTTAGCATTAGCATTTAGGAGAGGGGCTCTCTCAGAGTGGAAGAGAATGCCTTCTCCTCAGCTAAGAATTAAAAGTTCATCTCCAACACTCTGTGCACCTTGTGGATAAAATATCAAAGGTATGTTTATGCACTAAACTGTAGTCTTAACTCTACTTATGTTCAATTACTACTAATCAGCATAAAACCTGTAATCATCTGATCGCTGCAATATAAAAGCTAGTTTATGAAGCTAAAGGAAAAGAGGCTAAATTAAACTGATATGTCTGAGCCAAACTGCACAACTGGAACGTACCCTTTACTGTATCACATGAGTTTTTTGCTTTTCAGATCAGCAACATGTTCCTTCACAAAGTAATATTGTCATATTCCCCACCCCTACTTCAGGGTGCCCCTAATCTGAGGCAATGGAAGAACATTTTAACAGTGTAAACACCTCTTTCCAACCCTGCCTACAGCTTGACAGGAAAAACAGCAGGAGAGGATGAATTAAGAACAGAAAGTGTGCTCCTTCAACATTTGCTGAAAAAAGGTTTGTCTCCATAAATAAATTAATAAATGCAATAATAAAATAAATATAATATATTATTGTTTATAACAAGCAACTTTTAAGAACTCCTTTCTGTAAAAATGTGATTTTTTTAAGAATTTTACTTGCAGAAACTGTTTAAGTAACAAAACAGAATGAATTTTAGTCTTTTTTTTACCTTAATGTGTTGAGTAGTTTATAGTTATGACATCGTTCTGCCAAATACATCATATTATGATCAAAATATGGTACAGTAAAAGAAGCTGAAATGTGTGAATCTGCATATTTATGACTGGGATGTCTTCCTATTAAACAGCATCAGCCCAGAAAGAGACAGAATAAAATAACTTCTGAACAATGATTAATTCAAATATCTTTCTTTTTACGTTTATTTGATTCAGAACAGAGTTATAAAATGCAAATGCAATAGTTTTTTTTTTTTTTTATTTCGATTGTTAACATTTTACATTCAACAGGCTGTATCGTGTTTGCAGTCCGGTAAGGAAACACAGGCTGGAATATCAGGCCAAGACAATCAAACTAGTTCGAATTCCTCGATTTTAAGGCTTAGCTGTCCAGACCTCCTTCAGAACAGACTAACACCCCACACACAGCAGGACTGCCTCATAAGATCATCTTTAGAGCAATTATTAACATTGGTCGTTTTAGAGCGAAAAAATCAGGGTCAAATTAGGTACAATTATCTTGATGTGTGAACTAGGCATGAGCTGGTTGATGTTCATTAATGCTTTTCATATATCAGTTATTGGTTCGTTGTTAAAACATACTCTTCCTTCTGAAACAGAATTTGAATTCATGCTTAATCAATTTTGGGTGAAATAAAGTGATCTTATTCTCTCCCCCTTTCATACTCTTTACTTTTTTTTTTCTTTCTCATTTTCCACTGTTTACTGATCTCTTACACGAAAAAAAATGCCACACAAACAGCAGCAATGACCGAATGCCTGCAGATGTGTCCCAGATTGATTGACCAGGTTTTATCATGAAACAGTCTGTGAAGACTCCTGGAAATATGGTTTTATACCAACGGGTCAGTTTTTCATAATTAAAGGATGGACTGTTGAATGGTACACACAAACTAAATGGATTTGATTTAAAGTTGATAGTTAAAAAAGCTGAAGGTAAATAGATAAATTTATTTTAACATATTTAATACAAAAAAATTTAAAAGCTATGAATAATTATTTCAGTTTTTACTATTTTTTCTCTATTCTATGAAATATTAATAAACACAGAGATATTTGTACCTCCAACCCATGAATATTTTCAAAGAAGATGAAGGAGCAGGGATACTTTTGTTAGGCCCTTGGAAATCTGACATGATGCTTCACCCATAATAAATAACAGCTGCAGGAAAGCTTTGTGACATTCGGGGTTTTAGATGTTGCTTCTCTTGGCTTGGATAAAATCCAACACATCCATTCGGAATGTTCAAATAGAATATTAATTGCAAATGTCTTAATTTAGCTTACAACTCAGATTGGTGCACGGGCCAAAATGTTCCATTACACGCTGTGTCGATCTTTGAAGCCTAATTTGACAGCCATGAGTCAAATGGTGAATGAGTTTCTCCATTTTTATTTTATTTCTTTTTACCACTGGCACTTAAATCACATAAAGAATCTCTTTATACTGAAACAGATCTCGTCTGTAGAGCGGAAACTTGAGAGATCACAGCTAGCTGCTCTTTCCTTTTTTTGAGAGAACATGCCTACAAGACTTACATAACGCAGAGCGAAAGATGCCGTCAAGAATTTCTCAGATTACTTTTGACAAATTGTACATGCAAATGCTTTGGCGACAGGAGCCTAGGGGCTCATCTGCCTGTCTGCCCAAGAGCACTTCTACATAATTGAGCATCTGAAATGGCCAAGTTATTGTTGTTGTCATGCAGAAGAAAGTAGAGAATGAATGGACAGATTTGGGCTTTATGGCGCACCATTTAATGTGGCAGCAGACACCAGTTGCTGGAAGGAGAAATCAGTGTTTTCTATGGGGGCATTTCTGTGTGTTGACAGGCCAGACATCAGTGTAATGGAGTTGTGTTGATTGAGGGGGTCTGTAGAGGAGTTTGGGGACTAATAACTATTATGAAATTGATAACCTTGGCAGGCGGCTGCTCAATTTGCACCTGCTACTGTCTTCAATAAAACGAGTGCAAGGCAGAAATCATTAAGTATTATGCCCCAAATATGAACCCACTCCATATTATTTTCCTGTTTTTGTCGGTGTTATGACAATGGAAAGCAGAGTGTGGTGGGGGGGTGAGGGTGGGGGGCAGAGGGAGGGGATTGTTTTTGACAAGGCTTGGGACGGGCAGCTGACTGATGTGAAGGATTTTTATTTATTTTCTGGTTGTGGAGGTAAGAGTTCTCAACCTGTTGCGATCCCAGTTCATCTTATTTAGGAAATGCACCAAGGTCCTCCTTGTCAAATAGGGAGTACATTCTCTATTATTTATATAACATATTTCTACAGTATTTTACCTTGTAAATAATTTGGAATAACTTATGGTTTCTACCATTTGTTTGGAGTAAGAGATTTAGCTATAGCAACATGTTTCTTTTTTGAGTCTACATTTCAATGTTTTTAAAAGAACAAAATAAACTGATGTGAATTCTGTTACACCATAAAAAAGTGTACATATGTCGGCATATAGAATATGCTATGTCAGCGCCCATAACCACCACAATGTGGTGGTATGAGATATGACTACCCAGTATGCTGCAAGTGGATTATAGAACAAGTAGAAAATAAGTAATCAAATGAAAAGTAGAGAAAAATAATGTATAAGAATAATAGAATACAATCAAAAGAGAAAGTCACATAGTAAATTGTATGAAGATCTGGTTTCACTTACCCACTGTGAGAGTTTTGGAGGTGAAGGTAAGTTCCAGTTAGGGAGAATCAGATAACAAGGTGATAAAGTAGGAAATGCTAATCAATTGTGATTGGCTGATTGACAAGGCAACCCTCAGTGGTGCTACAGTCATAGAATATGAATTAAGCCTTTTCCCTTATTTACAAACATATAGAAATGACTCAAAGATTTCCAAACAGAATTAATAATATAAACCTACTGTAATGATGACCAGAGCATAGCAGAGGCCCGGTCAGAACAAAGACTGTTGATATCCACATTTTTGGTATATTATGGGTAATACTGTTTAACTTAAATGTAAACAGATAAATAATTTAAACTGGATTAGTTCATGTCTAAAATATATAGATGGTGTTGATATACTCTGCTCCTCTACCTGTGCTCTCTTGCTTCAGTGCTTTACTTTGCACCCACACACAACCCCACCACCACCCCCACACACCCTGTGTCGTTTGTTGCATCATCACACGTTGCGCCGTGATGTTTCTGTGGTAAATGTCTATCGGCCGAAAACTGAAAATGCACTTGATCATTTTTAGCTGGAAGTTTTCAGTGGCTGAATTTTCAGTGCATCCCTAGTTTTAAGACTCTCTAAGTTCAGCTCTTAACTCACTCAGTATAAATCAGCTACTACCCTTAAACAAAAGAATGAACCATTTAGTATAATTGGGGTTACACATGAGTGGTTCTGGCATTTTATTTTTCTTTTTTCTGTTTTACAAATCTGCAGAAAATGTAAATGTTGATGTAAGCATTTCCCAATTATTGTACTTGGCCGCCATGGTATTGATTTTTTGTATTAGAAAAAAAACCAAACAAAAACAACTCCACCGTGTTCAGTCGCCCTTGCTTGTTGATGGAGGCATGGCCTTCCAGGGCAGTCATTACATTAGCAGAGAGGCAATGGACAGAGAAAACCCTCAGTGTAAAAATTCTCTTATACTTTCAATGTTAATTGAGGTGATGCTCCGACACGCTGTAAGCATCCTGAACGCAGCAGTCAAACAAAGAAGTCAAGGTGAATGGAGAGTGAAACACATTTCTCAGGGCTGATTGTAGGGCTGCAGCAGCAGCAGCAGAGACGACGGAATCACTGTGTGCTCCATCTGTTGGACCTGTCTGTCATATGAATGTTTTATTTCATGGCAGATTTTAATCGCATCATTATTTCATCAAATGTTTGACGTAGTCTACAGTTTTATAAAAGTAGAGGTGAAGATATTTATCTTATTTCATACCACATGCCAACAGTATTTTTTATCGTTATGGTTTTCTAATTATGCTAAATTATGCTTATGTTCTTATGCAACTTTCAAACAAACAAAATATAAATTATCTACTTACAGCATTGGATGATAAATGTAAGGATATGGAAACATGGCTTTGAGCCTCTCCTCCAACCACTGAATGTTTTTTTACTTTAACAAGAGAGAGGTCTCTAAAAGCTTTGACCACCAAGATTTTCACCATCAGACAATAGATCTAAGACTGAGTTTCCGTACAGTGATTAAAACATAGATCATGCTGCGCTACATGCTTCCTACAACCTGTTCTTCATTAGTTTCTTCTGGGAAATCAACACACCTGAAAGCTTTTCATCAGATCTGCAAAATAATACTTTGTTATCAAAATTCAGCTAAAATGGACTGATCCTGCTTGAGCAGCGTCATTATTTTGCAATGTCATTCTTTACTGAGAAGCATTGCTCTGCAGTAGCTAAAACACCAGGGTCTGTTTTTAGCATTCTTCCACTGATGGAAAAATGGAGAAAGGACTACCTTTCCAGGACCATATTGTTGACATTTTTAATAGCTGTTGAGATGTGCTGACAAAGGGATTAAAGTAAAATGTGTGATGTGGTATTCATTTAACTTTTAATAATTTTAATTTAGAACAAACTCAATTAATTTCTTGTTTTATGCATTAAACTATTAGATATTAGTTCAAGAAATCATGTCAACTGACATGATCTTGCTGCTGGGAGTATAGTTTAATTTTTTTGGAGCCTCTTGTCTCTGAGATTTTGTGTTTTATCTTTTCTTAGTCACCAAGTTTTGCACAGTATGTCAATCAGTATCCCTTATATTATTCCACTTAATTTAATAAAAAAAAAAAAACATATTTTACATTTTTCTAAGCCTGGCCTACATTCAAGAGCTTAAGTCAGTATTCTTTTCTCTGCTTTAGATCTAGAGATGGTTAATAAATTTTAGTAGGGTTTACCTTTATTTTTACCAACCTCCAACCAAGGTGGGGATGCTCTAAAAATATTAATGCAAGACTGAATTCTGTCGTGTTTTCATTTTCTTTTTTTTTCTTGCATTTACATTTGTTGGGTTTGGATAGCCTAAGACACGAGCCTAATGTCAATCGTGATTCCAGAAAATGTAAAAAAAACAACCAAAAAACAAGAAAGAGACATGCTGTAGACAACCCTGTTCTAAGGGAGGAGTGACTGATATGGTGTTTGTTATATAGCCTGGACCTACTTGTTACAGTGGCTATAATGACTTCCGTCTGCAGAAGAACTTATAGTAAGACATTCTCACTCCCAACTCGTCAAACACTGGTTGCGACAGGTTGCGTAAAGGACATGCATGTAACTCGCAATAAAGAATTTTAGCCTACAAACGTTGTTTGGTAGCTTTAGGAGTGTATGATAACATGTATACTAGGATTTCTTCAGGGGTTAGGGTAGGGTTAGAATAATTGCCATCACAGGTTTGTAGATCTGTGCAAGAAAAATCCTAGCAGGACATTAAATTGTATAAAAATCCAACATGATTTAAAATGTAATTCTGTCCGTATCCAATCATTTTAGAGAGAAGGTAATGAACAATATTGTTAATGTGTGGGACAGATTTCCCTTGGCAGCTGTATCCAAATCTTACGTCCATCCCTGGCATATTGTACCTTTATTGGATAAGAAGCCATGCAGACCGATGGGAGATGCGGATATTTTCTTTGGATGCTTTTGCAATTCAAAACACGACAAGTTGGCAAAACTGAGAAGAGAACTAAAAGATCTGCATGCACATCCTTCAGTCATTCATGACTTTGGGACATTCTGATTCATATTGTGATGAATATTTTCTTCTTTTTGTTTTATTTCATCTCATTTTGATGGGACTCATGTTTGTCTCCCTTCAGCAATCGTAGTACTTTCATATAAATAGTCATGAGAGAAACAGCACTGCAGGAGGAGAAAATGGTGTCGAGAAAGCAGAAGAGAAAGTATGAGTGAGGCAGGACAGAATGTGAGTGGAATCTTTAGTTCCAACGGTCCTATTTATCAGTGTTTCCCTTTGCCATGGGAGCCAGCACTCTCAGCCAATCACTGCATGACGGAGCTGTTTTTTAGCCTCACTTTTTTTTTTACCTTTACTATGTGTTAGGTTAGGTTAACATGTTGCTTAGGTAAAAAGAAAAAAACAGATTTTGTGAAAAAGAAAAAAACTTAACTTATTGATGAGGTCAGCTTCCATTGGTTGTATTATTCAGCAAAAACTAAATTACCATTAAAAATCCAATGTTTTCCAAACAGAAAATATCAAATTTCCATAATTCAATTTTCCATTCAGTATGACTTCACCTCCACACTCCTTAAAGTAACATACAGACAGCTGGAATGGGAATTTAGTATTTTAGTGATTCTGGAATATACTGTGTGGACTGTAGTGTATGTTGTGTGTAATGTCTTAAGCTGCTGGGACCTTGAATATCCCCACTGGGGATCAATAAAGTATTTATCTATCTAAATTTTTATGTAAATCTTGTTGTACTCGACTATTGAAAGCAGAATTAAATACAGTTGTGGTCAAAAGTTTGCATACACTTAACATAACATGACATAATATCATGGCTGTCTTGAGTTTCCAATAAGTTCTACAAGTCTTATTTTTCTGTGATAGAGTGATTGGAACACAT
>JAUZNJ010036840.1:0-11701 GCA_034780135.1 Jordanella pulchra
ATGAAGCAACAGCTTCATGCATGACCACAGGATTCATTGTTAACAGGATTCATTTTGGGGGAGAGGAAGTCACATTTATAGGACACCTTACATGTCTGAGTGTTTTAAAATGAGGTTAATACTCTTCAGATATTTGAATTTAAAGGTTATTTTCTTCTAATTTTGTATGTTTTTTTCTTGCTCTACTTGCAGGCACACAAAGGAAAGGAAAAAGTCTGATAAAGATGATTTCCGCAACTCCCGCCAAATTAAAAAGCCTATTTATTCGCAGAAAGCCATTCATAAAGAAAAGCTATTTAAATACAGCGGACCTCTGCAATCACAAAGGAGAAGCTGCTCCGGTACAGAGGGAACCTCAGAGGACATCAAAATTGTGGAAAGGGAACAGTCAAAGCCCGTTAAGACAAGCTGTACTGCTACACTAAATCAGAAAACAAAAGAAACATGGGAGGGCAAGTCGGATAAAAGGTGCTCTCAGGGCATCTTTTCTGAATCAAAACAGAAAACGAGTCGCAAATTAGAAACTAGTGAACACATAAACCACAGACAGCGTTCAGACGAGAAAAGTGTGTCAGCAAGGGGACCTTCTAAATCCTCGTATGGCTTTAGAAAGGCTAGTAACAAAGAATGTGCCTCTTCTCCCCACAAGGACTTTCCTAAACGTAGATGCAAGGAACATTTCCAAAACTCAAGTCAAAATCAGTCTAACAACAGCAACCCTTTGGATGCAAAACCTCCTCCTTCTTGGATGTCATCCAGACCCTCTACCTCAGAGACATCTCCAGAGAAGTGGAGGAGCCTCCCTTCAACCCCTGAGAAAAACAAATCAGCATCACCTACAACAGAGCAGCCAGTGTCCCCTCCGAAACGCATAGATCCTCTAAAATTTGTGCCTTTTAAATTTAGGATCCCAAGGAAGGTTCAAGCCAGAGCTACACACGGCTCTGATGGAAATAATAACGCCGTTTCATCAAACCAAAACCTCAAGCTTAAGGCTAATAAAGGCGGCTCTGGAGTTGTAGCGAAGAAAGCTGAGCGGGCAACTGAGCAACCTTGTAGAGCTTTGGCTGGTCCCTCTAATTCCCCACCTAAAGAACAAAAAGAGACATCATCTCGGTCTGACCGGCTCCCTGAGCATCTATCAGCAGGAGACGCTAACATTGAGCAATCGTTTGACCAGGTAAACTAATCTGTTAACCTTAGTATTAATTTGGCATTTTTTACAATTTCTTTCTAAAAGCTTTTTTACGCTCTTTTATTTTTTTAGGGTCAAGTGGCTCAAGAGCTTCATCGTGCTCGATCTGAGAAGAGGCTGGAGTTGAACGTGATGCAGAGCTACGGTGAACTTACCGCCATGGACATAGATTCTCCTGAGGAAGGACAGGCAGAGACCCACTGTGAGTTATTGTTTTTTTGAAAGATTCAGGTTTTTAGTTAACATTTATTGATTAGATGCGTTTTGCTTTAAAACTAGGGACACTGGCATATGTGTTGCTGTAAGACAGTCAGTAACCTGTTACAGCCACAAACATCAATGGTTTTTTTTGGTTTTTGAGTTTTTACGGCACTAGTGGCTTGTTTTTTCAGACAATAGGCTAACAGGAAAGGGCCCAATTCGAACTCGCGTCGAGGACTGAGGCCTCAGTACATGGGTCGTGTGCGCTAACCCGGTGCCACATGCACGCCCAAACATCAATGTATTTTATTGTATTTTAATGTGACAAAACTGACATGATTTATGGTTTTCCCTTTTTTTATCAGATATAAATCTGGACATTGTGAAGTCCATTTGTATGTAGTAGCCCATAGCAGTTGGGTTGGTTTAGCCTGGTCTGTTAAAAGTTGATCCTTAAGGACAGCTTTTTGATCTTTCTCTTCTTCAGCACAGCTGATTCCGATGATTGCAGATCAGCAACAGCCTGTTGATCAGTTATTAATGGAAGGCGGATGTGCTGAAGCAGGAAAACCTCTAAAGCTTGCTGGATAGCGGCCCTCCAGGACCGACTTTGGATATGCCTGGTTTAGCCATTTCTCAGTAGATTAGCTTTTTCTTTCACCACTTCTATTTTCAGGTGATGAACAGAGATAGGCCCATAATTCAACCGGACGATTTTATATTCTTGTATCAGTATCAGCAGATACATGCATATGTTGGTCGAGTCATTAGTGCAATCAGCATTCAAGCCTTGAATGCCATTATCATGTAAGGAGCACGCATTGCCACTCCCTCCTAGCCTGGCCAACCAGATTGATACGATGTATACATGGCGTATCAGTCTGGTAAGAGCTGGTATAGCTGGATTTCAAAGGCGAGACTAACAGGGTCACCGCCATCAGGATTATACATCACTTGATACACAAATCAGGCAAAGATTTCATGCTGAACTTCTTAGTGATGTTCGGTTGCTAATTTTATTGTTGATGAGCTTCAGCAGCAGAACCGTGGTCAGATCTGTAGTTCATGGTACAGATATTGGAATCTGAGCTTAAATATCAGCCAAACCCATAAACTCAGTCACAGAATAAACCCTCTCAATAAAACAAACATTAACGCCACATATCTGACTCCACAACCTTTAAAAATATATATTTTCATTAATTTCAGATGGAACTATTCACTTAATTTTATTATATTAAACTGCATTTCCAATATTCACCACTGTTCGTCGCCTCTGAGGACGGAGCAGCCGTCTTTCTTTAACTCGCAATGAACCATGGGAAAACAAAGGCTGCATCGGAAACACGGGACCCATCTGTCAAAAAGGGCAAATGAAGGCTGCATTCATCAGCTGCATACGAAGGAGTCTAGCAATCAGAACAGGCTGAGGCGCGGCGCTATGACGCAACCGGCCGACAAATCCAGCCTGTGCAGGACGCAGCCAACGAATCCCAACACAGTGAGTGACTCTTGTAAAGTCCCACCTCCTGCGCTGGGATTGGTTCGGCCAGATCTGGCTAGAGTCGACAGCGGTTTAGCAGACTAAATTACATGGAAGGTAATTTAATCTGGCTCTGCCAGGCTACCTTCCTACATCATCTGTCCATTAATAATATTTTCTTTGATTTGTTTATATTTTTTTTTTTTTGTTCAAATTAAGACGTGTGTAGAGTTTCCTATCATTGTGTCATTTTTATCATGTGAATGTAGGAAGAGAAAGCAACATAGACTTAAATAACCCACAGCACATACTGGGTGTCGGTTAGACTGATATCCAAAACCTGAATCGATCTCCACAGCAAAACTCTGTGAAGTGTTCAAAGCTTGGGATTCAGTATTAAAACTTTTAAACTTCCTCACATCGTTATTCTTGACCAACCTGTTGTGGCCCTCGATCTTAATGAAGCTGTTAGTTCTCCACCTTCAGAGAACAGCTGTTTATGCAGAGTCTCAATTCCACATAAAGTTAGTTGCATTTGATTTTATTTATTTGTTAGGTGTTCCATAATAAATCCCAATAAAAAATGTGACAAAATGTTAAAACCTTTCATGACTGTCAGATTTTATCGTACCTTCCCACAATACAGTTCCTATCTATAAAAATGTATGTTTTTGTTTTCTTTTCTTTTACACATTTTATTGTTTGATTCAATCTTACAACAGGAGGGCCCACATCTCATCAGTTTTATCCTACATGTCAAAATTTAGAATCAATTTTAGGATTTAAGTCTCAATTTTTAGAGATTTTAATGAACTGTTCTTATTTTCTTTGTTCTGTTATAGAATAGAATAGAATAGAATTAAAATGAATTAAATTAAGTCGAGTCGAGTCGAGTCGAGTCAAAAGGCCCTGTAAAGTTTACTTACCTATTTACTAAGCACCAGTTTGCCTAACTTATCTTCACAGGCAGGGAGCCCAAACAGAAAACCCTAATCCTTGTTCTGGACACCAACGTTCTCCTCAGCCACTTGGATTATGTGAAGAAAATCCGATTCTGTGGCCTTGAAGGTATTAAATGTGTAAAAACTAAAACTGCTTCTTTAAGAATTGATTCATGCATTTTTACATCTTGTGCATTTTTATTTTCATTGAGTATTAGGATTATTTTTGGTAAATTTCTTTTTGGACTCTCGTAAAAACAGGAAAATGAACATAATCTCAAGTTCAATTCTGTATATAATATCAAAATAAAAGCTGTTTGTTTTGACTAGATTGACGCAGTTGAAGCGTGAGTGAACAGATGTACCGTGTGTCAGTGTGTTGTTATGTATGGATAAACTAGACACTGTGGGTGAGGATCTGTAAATTCACAGCCACTCGCTCTCTGTTTTCACCATTCTCTCTTAGCGTTAGGTTTTCCTGTGGTTCTGATCCCCTGGGTGGTTCTCCAAGAGCTGGATTCCCTTAAACATAGAAAAGGTCTGTCAGGGTCTGTGGCCCACCTTGCAGCTCCAGCCATCGCTTTCATTTACACCTCTCTAAAGAAACGGGACCCCCACCTGTGGGGGCAGTCCATGCAGCAGGCCACTCAGATGAGCAGTGAGTACTGATTTCACACGTTTGAAAAGTTTTAGTTTACCCAATAAAGCCCAAACCTTCATGATACTTTTTCCATTAACTGTTTTCCTCAAACAGGCATAGAAACCAGATGTTTGCACAAACTTGGTGAAAGTAGTAAGCTTTGTAATTTAGACATTGAATCGGACTAAACTCTTTCATGTTTTAGGTGATTTAGGGATGAGCAAATCATTTCTATACCCTAAAGTTTCTGTATTAATTGCTAAGTAGAGAAACACTAAGAAAATCATGCATTTTTGGGGAAGCCTAAATAATGATGATTATATCATGGTTTGTAAAGCTGATCAGAAATACATTTGCATTTTAATCAGTTTACGTTTAATGTTAAGCATTTTTCCTTTGGTGCCCAGCGTTTTATTTACAAACATTTTTAGTTGATGACAGAGATGGATGTTGGATATAAAGTCAGAGGAGAACAGCTATTAGCTTTATGCTTTGCTAAGGCTGCAACTGGGAAGGAAACGTTAATGTCTTAAGAGGCGGGATTTCCTGTGAAGTAGCCAATTGTAACCAGTTTACTTTCTCTGGTTGGTTTTACCCTCAAAGTTACAAAAGTTGGGATGAGAGCACAGAAACGAGTCCACACTGATGATGGGAGATAAAGAGCTGGCTCTGTTGGCTTCACACAGTTTTTCTATTTATTGTTATCTGTGACTTTTATTTTAGCTTAAATGGGCAAATATCAATGTTTCGTTTGTTATATTGTATTCAAATCTTGAAATGTTATTAAACATGGTGGCGTCAGATGCAGGAGTTTTCCTCCTCAGCTCTGGGCAGGACTGTTCACCCCCATTACCTACTGATGGTGGCGCCTGTGTACAGCAGCCTGGTTTCTGTCAGGGAGCCCCAGGGCAGCAGTGGCGACAGTGTAGTTTCCCAAAATCAGTGTGTGTGTTTGAACGCAGTGTAATGTGGATGTTTTGTTTGGTCAAGTCTGCTAACTTTAAAAAGCGCTATATAAGTGCAGGCTATTTACCATTCAGAAAAACAAATGAACAAATCACTGCAAATAAATCAGCCGAACAGAATCATAAGAGAAACAGAAGCAAACTCCACATGGCTGTGACTCCACATCTCTGTTTTACATGATCCCACATCTTAACCTGATTGGCCACAATGCTGTCAGTCAAAACAAAGTTCTGCAGTGAACAGGGCAGAGCCTGTGAGTGGGGAGAATCTACAGGTGCATAACAAGCAAGCATGCGTGACGAGGAGGAGCATTCATGTTGGGGTTTAGTGGTACTAAATCTGAACCCATTAAACATTCAAAATGCATGGGGGGTGGTTTATGTGAATGCTCATGAGTATTTACTACAAATGTTCCCCGTTTGGCTGAATTCTGACTTCATTTTCATCTCTTTTAAATATATTTAAGTATTAACATCAATGATTCATCCAGACATCCCACAGTCTGGGAAGGAGACGAGTTCTGTGTCCTTGAGATGTAGGTGTTTTGGTACAAATGTGTGGATCAGCCACTAAACAAAAACAAATGTTTTTGCAAAGACGCTCATTAGGAATTTATTTATTGAAACATGTCCTTTGCCGTTATTGGCTGAAAGGTCACTGATAGATGAAAACAACATCACAACTGCTAATCACAGTTTACAAAAAACAAACACTGAAGTCAAATTACATTAACAGTCATGTCTTGTGGTTCGCTGGAAGTTTATCTAAAGCGTTTTGCCATAATAGTGAAGATTGGATTTTGATGAAAAAGGGGGGGACATTTAAAAGGTTGGAAAAGTCATCCTATAGATGAAGCACGAGGGAGGCAGCACCGTGGTGTTGTGCTGTGAGACAGGAGTCATAAAGTTAAAGATTGGTATCAAAGGTGCCTCAAAAACCCATCTCTACAAATGTTTCCCCTTTAAAATGAACTCTTTTTATGTAGCTAATCCTAGTTTGCTTCGATAGGAAACCTTTACTCTGATTAAACGTTAGTTATTTATATCTCTATATACAATATGTTTGGTTTGTATCATTAATGTCTATATATAAAGAGTTAAAAACAAGGACTTTCGATGTCAGAATCAACTCAATGTTTGGGTTAGAGCTAAATGTTTGAACACTTTTAGGTATGAAAAGGTTCTCCAATCATATGTCAGAGCAGAAAAAATATATCAGCTGAAGTTACTGGTTGGCAAATAACTCAGTCAAACATACAGTTAGATCTTAATTAGGTTACATGAATGCTATAATTTTGTTCATGGCAGCTCCTCTATAAAGCCCCTTTGGTAAAACCCTCAGAAATCCTCCCTTTAGCTGATCTCGTGTCCACTAGGTGGCACTGACACTCAAGCTGTCATCAAATGCTTCATCATATAGAAAAGCTTTGACATTCAAGGACACATTGCATCAATGTATTCATCCATAAAGATGGAAATAAAATATGAATTTAAATGTACCAGTTTAAGTGGTTGTTCACTATAACTGTCTGAAAATGTCTGAATCTCCATTGAGCCTCTTTTTATTGTACATTCACCCTCATCTTGTTTCTCCAGTTTAATCTGAGCATCATAGCAATAATACTGGAAGATATCCTTAAGTCAGACTGGTTTCTCTGAGTCACAGTCATCCTGTCCTTCCTTTGATCCTCAGACGGTCTGAATACGGAGAATAATGATGACAGAGTGCTGCAGTGCTGCCTGCAGTACCAGAATATGTACCCAGAGTGTGCTCTCATCTTATGCACGTGAGTCATCCCTCCCTTTGTACAGCTTCCTACTGCCGCTGTGTAGAGCCCATCCTCAGTTAAAAACGCGTGACTGTGCCAGTTCGTTCCAGCTACCCAAACAGTTTTACAAAGAATAGATGTGATGATTGAACAAATCAGAGTTCAGTTCAGGATTTTTTTTTGTTTGTTTGGCCTATTTCTGCAGTTGTTGCTGTTTCCACATGCAGCTGTTGTTTGTTTGCTCAAATTGAACTGCCTTCTAATTAAAATATCCATTCTTTCCTTTCTAGTAATGATAAAAACCTGTCCAGTAAAGCTCTCCTGAGCGGTGTGAGGGCTCTCAGCAAGGCCGATTTAGAGGCAGGGTTCAGGAGTTCCAGACATGAACATTCTTTCCTTCAGAGCGTTCAGTCTCCAGTTCGCTCTCGTTTTGACCATGTCTCCTCTCCAGCACTGAGCGCAACGTGCACAACAACCCAGCTTCCTGTTCAGAAAAGCCCAAGTGTTTCTCTAGCCTCACTACAGAAAGGTGAGCCAGGAAAAATAAAATATTTCTGAGCAAATATGACCTGTGAACTTAATGTGTTCACCTCCCGTTTCTGGTCGGTTGGTTTCTTCACCTCATGTTTGTCTGGTTTTCTTTACACACCATTTTCTTTACAGCTAACAAATACTGAGGTAATAAATAGAAACAGGGCTAGCAGCTTAGGTTTTTACCAAACAGCAAGAGAAAATGTAGATGTTTACATGTTTTTAAAGCCTCTAAATGTGATACATTTATGTTCATACACAATATGTATGGGTTTTTTTCTTTTTAATTTTTTTGTATGCTGGCATAGACTCGTCTATAACAGCCTCACAACTGAAAGCAGGAAACTTCACCGAGGCAGAATGGGACCTTAGTGAATATCTTTGTGAACTAGAGGATTGTCTGCGGGACGTGCTGTCTGACGTGTTAAAAACCGAAATGAAGGCGGCTTATGATGATCTCTGGCTGGAGGTAAAGTTAAACCTTCAATAACTTACCCAAGATGCCTCATCTACATTTTTAGTCTAGATAGAACTCTCTATTTTTTTGGTAAATAATGGTTTTTCTCTGTGTATCTGACAATCAGATATCGGCCTGTAATGTTGCATTGAATTGAATGAACGGTTTGTTTATAAGGGAAAATATACTATATGTTTTCATCAGGTCTTTTATGTGTAACTGAGTCGCCCAGAAACTCTAATTTTGTCCAAGTAAAAACCTAAATCTACAACACATCTTTAGATTTTGTCCTACACAATTTTTAAAACGCTTGAAACATTTAAAACTAATTCTGTATTTTTTCATATTCATTTATCGTCTTTTCCTTATTCAGGCCTTTTTCGATTGCTATAGAGATATCTGCCAAAGATTCGTGCAGACTTTATTTTCCATCTGTTTGCCATCCATTTTGTGTTCAATGAAATGTGTTACAGAAATAATTACAATGTCGATACATTCCTTTTATCTCAGATTGTTTACATAAAGCCACCCTGGACTCTTCAAGATGTCTTGCAGTGTTTGAAAAAGCACTGGATTGCTGTCTTTGGACAGATTGCCCCACGAAAGTTGTCTGAAAGTGTTGCAAACCTCATCAACTTCTTTGGCTCAGGTATGGAAAGATATGGAGTAAAGAAAATGAGGAGCTGTTATGTAATCATCTTAGTGTCATATTTCTATTTTAAGCCTTATTTCTGCCTTATACATCCTGTTGATTTCCTTTAATCTGTTAAGCTGCTGCGGCTATAATTTGGCACCGCCACCGTTTTTGGGAAAATGGAGGCTCTGATATCATCATTTGATGCCTTTTTCCCAGGAGGTGATTAAATCTCCGTCAGAATGTAAACAGCAGAGGAGAATAAACGGTGCCAGTCTTGCTGTAATCTGCTAAATGAGACAGATTTGCTCCATTATGTTTTCAGGCACGTAAGCCGAGAGGAATCTAAGAATTTATTCGAAATAATGTTTTGGGTTTTTAAATTAAATAAAAAATTATAAAAATCTATGACTGTAAAAAATAGATTTCTTTTACTCTGTGCTAAAAATACAAAGTGATCCCCCAGTTCCAGTGTGGAGGGGGGGGTGCTGCTGTCTGCTATGCACTGTGCTACAAAACTACATCCAGAAATAGGTCATCTGTTAAAGTAAGAGATTCCAATGTGTGTCAGGAAGATGCTGAGTAGCCTTCTGCAGCAATTCTGCCTCGGATGTCACTGTGGATGCATTTATAACGCTGCACGCCTTCAGTGTTTTTACAAGCCAGTCTGTTGCTTAGACCTCATATCAACCCATGTACTGCTGGAGGGTAACTGCTACTGAAAAAAACAAAATCGTACCCATAACTCTTAGTGGGAGGGAACAACTCTGATCATGAAATGATCATTTTGACCTTGCTCAAAGTTGTGGTCGGCTCGCACACATGGTTTCTCTGTACCGCACAGCCTGGCTCTGACACTGAGCCAGGAATATGAGAGTGGAGCAAGGAGGAGGCGGAGGAAGGAGGGATAAACTGAGTGAGAGTGGGAACAAATCTGGTGGTGGAAAAGTACTGCAGACACCACAGTAAGTTTAGGAAAGGCTCCTGACAGATGAGGGAATGTTGTTTGTGTTTGGAATGGTAGAAAAATGGGAATTAAATTTAAGGGAAAGAAATGTTTTGTGTTACTTGAATGAATATTCATGAAACATTGAAACACGCCTTAGTATGAGTCATGTGGAGATCAGAGGTAGTTAAAGTGGATGTAAAAGTTGTTCTGACTCGAATCAGAAAACAAATCAGACAAGGCAAGGCAAGGCAAGTACATGAGAAACAAAAGACAAGTACAATGAAGTGGCACAGAGGCAAGGGCTGAAATCATCCATTACTGGAACTGAAAAAGGCGTTTGATAATTGGTGGAGTGGAATAGAGCCAGGCCAAGTGGAGCTGAACAAAAAGGGGGATTTAATGCTTACCCATCTCTACATACTCATACTCACTTGTGTACAAGAGCTCGTTTAAAAGTGTTGATTTGTTGGAGGCGTGGAAAACGTTAAATGTAATTTAAATATGAATTTGTTGTTTATGGGAATTTCACTTCATCTTTAAAATCCATCAAATTACGTCTATAATCACACATTATTTTAACTGTAAGATTATTAATAATGTCATATTTTATTCTTCATTTTGATTTTTTTTACACTATAAATTATTTGCACAATCACTGTCAATTTATAAGAAACTGCTGAAGCAAAATAATGTAGAGAGGTTTAAACACAGCTATGTATAGTTTGTTTTTTTGCTTAATAAAAGCAAACCACACACAGCTTTTTCACTATTGAATGAAACACTCCAGTCTGAATTTTGTAGTATTCATTGTGTAACCAGCAATCCTTTTCTGTCTCCTCCCAGGTGAAACTGTCTCAACGTTATCCTTTCTCCAAGAAACTAAGGAGCTTGTTAAAGCATTTGGGAAAAGTTCCAAACAAGTTCCTAACGCCATCAATTTGATTGAAAATATTTTGAATAAGCTAAAATCGCAGGTAAGCTTAAAAAAAAAAAAAAAAACGAAAAATGAATTCCACTGATCGTCAAACTTTCATATTAGTAATAAAAGTCAGCTTCCATATAAATGTGTTTAAATGATGTGTGAAAGTTTATAGAATTGTGAACTACATCATTTTTAGGGGCGATATCAACATCTGATGATTTTAATTCAATTATGGCCAATGAACAACATTTACCGATATCATATATTTTTCTAGCCCTTCGACAACGACCACAGAGCTGACATTGCTTCCCTGCTTCAGTTAAACCCCCACAGACCTGAGCTGAATCACAGTCACTCACATGACCAAGAACCACATGGCCGATCCCCCCCCCCCCCTCCTGAAACAAAAAGGGCAACTGCATGGAAATAATACTGCTGAGTGCTGATCACTGCTGGAAATATGACTTAAAAAAGTAACTAGTTGTAGTTACTAGTAATGCTCAAAAAGTAACTGGATCACTAACTCAGTTTCAGCTCAATCAGAGAAACTAGTTACTATTCAAAGTAGCTATGCGGTTACTTTTTATGTTATTAAAGATATTGCTGTATTAAAACAGTTTACTTGTTATATCCTTAAATACAACTATAATTTAAATCATAAAATAAAGGCTGCTTGATATTAATGAATCACTCAAGTAAATAATTGATTCATGCGTGTGTAGTGGGACAAGTAAGCTGCAATACATTTTATGTGGAGGTTTTGTTTTTTTAATAGTCAAAGAACAATAAAGAAAATAAGATGTTTTAATAATTAAATAGTCATTGCAATAGAATTGAACAGGTGTCACGCGATTGCAGTATAAAACAGCAAGACTGTTGAATCTTGCTATTGCTGTGGTTAAAAAAACTTTGAGTCATGCAGGTAAATTCAGTATAACAAGTACAGTGGGGAAAATAAGTATTTAGTCAGTCACCAATTGTGCAAGTTCTCCCACTTAAAAAGATGAGAGAGGC